>WOVY01005997.1:0-104970 GCA_013436015.1 Rhipicephalus annulatus | reverse complement strand
TTAAACCTCACATAATAATGAATCAAATGAATTGCATAACATTCATTGTACGCGGAAAGTCTTGCGGGCTCGCGATTTGCTCTTTAAATTTTCCCAATTGCTGCGACACTTGTTTTTGTGGGGTTGCTTGATAGATTAGCAGCACATTGCAAGCGATTCGCTTGCTCGCGGTTTCAGGGCGGAATGTTTTCTCTGCGCCCAGATTAACGGGGGCACCGAGTGACGCGCTATTGCTGTTGTCGAAGTTCTTTGGTGGAGGCAATTGCTCAGATTGATTTCAGCAGTGCTGTTGAAAGAAAACCATCTAGATGACGAGGATTTTCACCGGACGGGGAAGGTTGTCAACGCACCGAGAGTGATAGCGACGGTGAACAATCGGCTGCTAACTTACGAAGGAGGCCAACTGCACTTGAGGTCCCCTCACGCGTTAATGTTTTTTTTTATGTCTGTAAGTCACTTTATTGTATTTAAACGTAAATGTAGTTCAGTGAGGGCAAACTAAAAGCGTAGTTTTTCTTGTGCATTGCATTTAGCACGACTACTTAGGATCAAATGGAGCACCACAATGACCAAACTGCTCGAGCTCGACGATCGAAGCAAAGTTGTTAGAGCGATGAACGTGCAGTTACGATTGCAATCCATGCCTTTCTGCTAACTGCTCCTGTACTACAGTGATACCGTAAAACGGCTTTGTTGCTGGATGATTTTTTCGCAATTGTAACGTTGCGAAAAGCATGCGTGTATAATATTCTCGATATTTTTATTTTGATCTCGCGGATGGAACCTTAAAAACCCAAATGTAGTGAATTGTGCACGGCTGGTCTGAGCATGGCTTCGACGTGCACAAGGGCTACTTAACGGGACGTTATATGTTTTGGTCCCGTTGATGTAGCAGCTCCATTTTTGTGACAGCACAAGTAAACGACTTTAAACATTCGGTCTTTGCACCCACAATGGCGCTACTCGGCCTGCAGCGAATTCACCAAGCAAACTCGTTACATACGGTATACCTCGAATTATCGTTCATTTCATACGTCAATTCAGGTCGGTTGCAGTTTTCTGTAGCCCGCACAGAATTCTCAAAGCGTCTTTCATGTACCATAAAGGAGCTGCGATATAATTTTTCACACCGCGGCAAGTACTCAGGTGGCGAGCCTCATATGTGTTCTTATGCTACAACAAACAAGTTAACCCTACTCCTTGTGCCATTTGAATTGCACAGCGCGCCAACTATAGGTCGTGAGAATTGTGAACATCGAGAGCGCCACATACTTTTCTGGTGATGAGTCGACCTAAAGGGCCAAGCTTTTAAATCAATTGATGAGCATAGCCCAGAGCTTCTAAGCCTCAAGTATGGTTTTCAAAAAGTGAAAGTTGCTGTTTTCTGTCATCTCACCAGATTTTGAAGAGTATTTGGCCACTTGAATTCCATGGCTCAGGTTTTTTTTTTAACATGCGTGGCTTTAACCTAGTCTCCTCGCTTTGCGTGTGCTAAACGTGCTTGAAGGGGCAGTTCTGGGCATTTATATTCAGTTTAATGCAGTCTTGCGCGATTCCATTTTTGTGAGAAATATTTTCTTGCGTTAAAAAAAACAAAGAAACTCTCTAGTAAAAGCAGTGTAACTGAAAATCTGCACGCTACAACTTCTAGCAGGAACGAGACCGGGAGCACTCGTACAACCTCCTCCTCATTCTGCATTGCCGAATGAACAAGATCTGGCTTGTAGTGAGAATGACTACGGTTTTAAAAAATGTAGAGCTTCTAAAAACCATGATTACGAGAAGCTGTGTGTGGACGGAATGTACAAGAGTTTTGGCACTCGTGGAGAAATCGGGTTCATTAGGATAGAAACCCTCAGCAGGTCGGCATTTCAAACCGTTCTAGTTTCGAAAAAAACTGGCATGGACCACGTTAACGTTCCCAAGACAATTTGGCATATCAACAAGCACTGCACTGTAATTTGGTAACGTGTGAAATAAAGCGTTATCAACATTATTTGACAAGTAGATTGACAGAATACACGTAAACACGAACCACGGAACCAAGGAAAACAAGAAAAAAAAGGTGGAACTCGGGTTAACTACACAAATATTGCTATATAATAAGTTGTTTATTACGAGTTATTTCTCAAAAAAATGAAATAAAGTTGTTTTTCTTTAGCTCTCAGTACGTTTAATCTAACGTTTTTTGTTAATCTGACCCCATCATCGGAGCAATGTGAGAAAAGACAAGGCTGATTTTTTACCAGAATAAACCAAACATCCATGCAAAACTGCTGAACTGGACTTTTGCACTTAGGCAGAAGTTTGGGATATTTTAACGGTATTATTCAGAAAAATTATAACAAACGTTTCCAGATTTGCTAAAAAATGCAAATATGTCAACACTTGAACTAAAATTCTTAACAGCCAGAAATTTTAGCACCATCCACTGCATCGCATGTCTGACCACCTCGACCGGCCATTTATGTTGGGCCAGCATATAGCAGAGGTCGTTCTTTCAGAGGGGGATCTTCATGCCCCAGAAAAACTTCCCGCGACAACATACCGAACGGCAGGCTAGGCCTAATCAGCGTCGAATGCGTTTCAGTAATGGTCGCATGCTATTTATAGCCTCGCAGCCGCTGGTGACAGAGACACGAAGGTTAATGGGTGTTAGTGCGCCAGGGTGGCCCGTCCTTCACTGCTGAGAGAGTGCATTACGGGTGTGGTCACCGGGGAAGGCCGCACCTAGGACTCTATGCGATTCCGCCATCAGTACAGGTCGGCGAATTCACTCATTAGTTGACTCACTCAGACTCAATCAGACTCAGATCGAGTCTTGAGTCTGAGTGAGTCCGAGTAAGCAGAATTTTGGTGAGCCCGAATGAGAGTGAGTATAGTTGAAAAAAAATGTTTTGGTGAGTGTCGCTCAGCAAAACTTTGGTGAGTAATAGTCTGAGTGAGTTGAAAGTGCAAAACATATTTTTTTCATCGATTCTGAGTGAGCTCCACTTTCTTTCATCGACCTAAGGTCTTATGTAGTCATCTTCAGCATTACTATCAACGGTACCTAGACTCATGTTCATACTGGCGTCTATTCACAGGTATTCCAAAGCAGTGTCATTCATACACCGTTTTATTGTTTATTAATTACAGCCGGGAATTACGTAGGGAGGTGTCTAGAACTCACACTACGAACTCTTTGAGGGAACTTCATAATTGTATTATATTGCCATGCTCGAAATAGACAGAAAACGAAGACGATGTGCGCGCCATTAGTCTCGTGAAAAGTAACACTGAAGAAGAAGACGTGTTTTTTGTTTATGTATTTTCGCTCTTGGCTTTTGCATAAAAAACACACGCCGTCGGTTCTCGGACTCAACGTCTCGTTGATCTGCTTACGTTGAACCACGACAACATTGAGATGTCACCTCTTCAAAAAAATTATCTTACTCGTTTGGAAGCCCTCAGAACTTGTTTTCGAAGATACTATGTCATGTAAAAGCCGCGAGTCTGAGTGAGTACGGGTATGTAATGTTTCTGTGAGTTTGAGTCTGGGTGAGTCCGGCTGAAGAAAATTTTCGAGAGTGTGACTCCGAGTGCGTGCGGATCAGGAAATTTACGTGAGTCTGAGTCTGAGTGAGTCCAAAGCTCAAAATATGTTTTACGAGTGAGTGTGAGTGAGCTCTGCAGGTTTTGCCAACCAATGGCCATGACATAATTTTTTTTAATCCATTAGGGCATTCTGTGGCACAATGAGTTGCTGGTAAACTACTTCTTCACCATCGCTTCTGTATGTGCGTAGTCATGTCATATTACTTCCGATTTTGCTGGCTCGATCCCTTTGCACCCGGGAAGAAATCGTGACGCAGCATATAACAATCCCACAATAAATCGTTTTGGCAGTGTTCGTATTCCCCTTGAAAAGTTACAGAACGTATACGTCTTGAACGTGAACAATGAAAATCTTGCATAATCAATCTTGCTTACCAAAGTATTAGGCTGAATATAAAAATAACATGACCTTCTATGGAGGCGCTATGATGAAGACACAGCGAAGCGGAGGCACCTATCTACTCTTAGTTGTTGAGGTTCTGCTACGTTATTTAAACGTTCTCTCTCTTAAATGCGAAACAATTCATACTTCGGCGACATTGAGCGTATCTATCTATATATGTGGCCACCTACAACTTTTAGATCTCCTGGCCGTTTTGGTAATGGTATCAATGCCGAAATAGGCATGGCATAACATGACTGTATGATGTGCATAATTGACCTATGATAACATAAAATTATGATATGTATGTCATGAATGTCAGGATTTGCACTTTTGGGACTTGCGGCACTTGCGGCGGTTTTGTTCACATGACATTTTGCTGAACTGGTATGGTATGGCGTTACTGCAAGGTGAACATAAGTTACAGACCCTAACATCAAAATCATGACATGCGTGTCATGTAACAACATCACTACATGCCACACTCACGGTGCGCTCGCTGTTGTTTTGCTGGCTTCACATATACCGAATTTCGTATTTCGGGACGTGATTGACTTACGAAGGTACATGACTGATGAAACCATAACGATCACGATATGCGTGTCATGTGAGAACATGACTACATGCCACGCTCATGCTGCACTCGCGGCCGTTTTACTAGCTTCACATATACCAAATTTGATGTTACATGACGTAAATGGGTAACGAAGGTATATGACTGGTGTAAACATGATAATCATGACACGCGGTCATGTATGAACATGGCAATATACCATGCTCATAGTGTGCTCACATATATAAATTTGGGGTCACGTGATGAGGATAGAGATGAAGAAGGTAAATGACACATCCAAACATGATAATCATGACATACGTGTGATGTAAAACATGACTAGATGCTACGCGCATAGCGCACTCGCAGCTGCTTCGCAAGCTCCACATATACCAAATTTGGCATCACGTGACGTGAATAGCCGACAACGGTAAATGACACGTACAAACTTGATTATCATGATATGCATCTCATGTAAAACATCACTACTTGCCATATTCATTGCGGGCTCACGGCCATTTCACCAGCTCCACATATCACGTCACGTGACACTAAAACTTGAGTAAAAGACGAAGGTAAATGACACATCCGAACATGATAATCTTCGCATGGAAGTCAAGTATACGGCATATTTCACGTCCGCCTTGTAACGTTGTACTTATTTTAAAGTGACGTATCAACCTTCCTTATTCGTGCTTCACATATTATTGATTCCTACATTACGTGGGATCTGGAAATTTATTTGCAGCGTCCTTTTTTCGCGGGTTGTAACACAGGGAGTTTATTTAGAAACACGGACAGCAGAAGCTGTAGAGATGCTCTCAAAAGAGGGGCGCTAAGATTGTCATCTTCTTCACTCGCTTACGCTACACCTCTCGGGCAAATCCATGATATTCATTGACGTCGCTTTCTCCCAACTAGATGCTTCTATGTACGCGGCGTTACCCTTCCACCAGAGTGACCGTCGTTCCCATGCTCACCAGGTAGAGATGCGGCTAGTGGGCGTTTACGGTACTCATAATGGTAAGTTTTTGGGCTGACCACGTGCACTGTCTCAGGCAGATGCTGGCTAAGTTTCGAACAGAAGGAGGCGTCGGCCACGACTTAGTACGTCACGTCACTAAGACGGCGCGAAACCTTGTATGGTCCAAAGTATCGGCATAGGAGTTTCTCCGAGGGGCCTCGCCGTCTTACAAGGAACCAAACCCAGACTCTTTCCCTTGTTTGATAAGCAATGAACCGATGGTGAAGGTTGTGCCGTTGGGCGTCAACGTGCTGCTGGTTGATTATTCTGACACGGGCAAGCTACCTTGCTTCCTCGGTGCGCTCAGTGAAATCTGCGGCGTCTATCTGAATCACTGCAATCATAAAACAGCATGGCGTCAGGCATTGTAGTAACTCCTCCGCCATAAATTAGTGCCAATGGCGTCATTTACGTTGTTTCCTGGCGCACCGTATAATACGCGATTGTGATGTACGGCAAGATTCGGTCCCAATTCTTGTGTTCCACGTCAACGTACATGCAAAGCGTGTCAGTGATTGCCTTGTTAGGTTGTAGCGCCATCATCATCATCATCATCATTTCTCAATCACCGCGCCGCGCCTCTCGCGCAGCGTATGATAGCTCGAGCTGCGCGAGAATGAGAACGAGCTGACACGCCTGGCGTGGCGGACGCTGGTAGCCGACGTGGCTCCGCTTCAGGCCTGCAATAAAGTGGCGAGATCGGCTCGGCCCCATCGGCCGCCTTCGACGTCATCTCACGTCTCCTCTTCTCTCGCCGCTACATTGGTGACCCGGACGCTACATTGGTGACCCGGACGCTACATTGGTGACCCGGAGAACACGCCCTTCGCCGAGCAGCCCGCGGCCATGTTCCCCCAACTCTGCCCACCAGTGCCGCCGTACCAATCAACTTACCCCAAGGTATGGTTTATGCAGCTCGACGCTGTTCTTGCGGTGAATGGCATCACGGACCAGCTGCTAATGCATGCCTTTCTTCTCGACGCCCTACCGGTCGAGTTGCGCCATCTCGCTGCCACTTCAAGCACCAGCCCGCAGCCTTACGATTCCCTCTGCACTGCGGTGCTCGCCCGCAGCGGCAACACATACCGTCCGCTTCCGTTTACCCGCACCAGGCAGGTTTCCCCGGCGTCGCAGAGCAAGGTACGAACCGGTCCGCAGCCCTCCACTGACCGCTACCTCGGTACCCCGGCTTCGACTACTCCTCCTACCTCAGATCCAGTCGCACGAAGATCCAAATCTGCACCTGAGCACGACGACCAGGTAGACGACGCTCCCACTTCGACTGGTCTCAGCACCGAGAGAGGCGTCCCCTTGGAGCCCGCGAACGCAGGTCTGTCACTCGTGCCGGCCACTTGCACGTCTTCCTCCACCCCAGACAACTCAGGCAGGTCAGTCTTCACGACGGCAACCTCGCCGCACGCCTTGGAGCCTGCCGCAACTACGGACATCGTCGTGCCTGCTATTCGCCCCCCCAATCGCGGAGGCATCGCCGTCGACGGTGTCCGAAGATGACTCTCAACTGGCCTTAACGCGCCATACGTCTTGCAGGCAGCCACTATCACCTACCTCAACGTCTCCCGCAGGTGAAGTTCCTGCCCGTGACATGCTACGACCGAACTTCCGGGATGCTGCCGGACAGACCGCAACGTTTTGTACCACCCATGCAGGCGGGACAACCACCAGGCTGCCGCGACGAGCACGGGCACGCCATTCAACCCCCAGGCCACGACTTCTGGGCTCCACAACCATCCCTCGGAGCCTTTGACGCTGGACGGCAACTACCAGACGTGTGTTCGCAACGCGGGCTCGTTGGTGACACGAGCGACGACGCCCAATCCTACTGCCTGTCTACCACACTTGACAGCGCACAGAAGAAATCATCGCGTTCGCCGTAAAACACAACGTCCCCTTTTCAAGCGTCCTGCTATGCAGCCGTGCGTTGCAGCTTTGGCCTTCAAGTCGGCGCAAACACCTACGAGGTTTTCCCGACGCAAGGGCCAACCACTTGCCGTGCACATGACTAGCCGCAATGCACGGCGTTTCCACATCCGTCGACTCGGCCACACGCCCCGGCATGCCGGTCGCAGTGCTACGCGGAGGCCGGTGTTTCATCGACAGAGACGTCCGCACCAGCACGACCGCGACGTTGCTCCTTGTCGACAGCAGGCTCGGCAACCTGTGCGCTGTCGGAGACCCCGCTGTGGCTGTGAAACTTCAGTGCTCGGTCATCATGGGTGCGTTCCGACCATTCACACTATTTCGCCCACATTACCGGCGCGAGCTCTTCAGCGCCTGTCCACAGCTCCAGCTGTGGGCACGTTTGTCAGCCGCGTCTACTCGAAACGGCGGGTGCGCATTCAAATGGTCCCGCCGCGTAATTGTGGGATGGACGTGTCTATGAACACAGCGACCCGGCACTTTCTTCTTCGTCCCTTGCGCTTCTCCCAGAGTCGCCCACCGGAGACGCCACTGCTTACGGATGGCCCATAAATGTTCACAAACTGGACTTCCTAACGGACACCTTGCGGATTTTCGTTCATGTATATAGTCTCTTTCTTTTTCATATGTTTTCAAATCGCGCAAAGCGCTAGGGGAGGAGCCCTGTAGCGCCATCATCATCATCATCATCATTTCTCAATCACCGCGCCGCGCCTCTCGCGCAGCGTATGATAGCTCGAGCTGCGCGAGAATGAGAACGAGCTGACACGCCTGGCGTGGCGGACGCTGGTAGCCGACGTGGCTCCGCTTCAGGCCTGCAATAAAGTGGCGAGATCGGCTCGGCCCCATCGGCCGCCTTCGACGTCATCTCACGTCTCCTCTTCTCTCGCCGCTACAAGGTCATTCCGTAAGCCCATTCGTTTGTGGGTGCTAAGCTGTCGTCTTCCTATGCGCTGTGCCACTGAGCGTAAGCACAGTGCACAGCACATGGGAAGAGCTTGTCTGTAAACGTGGTGCCTTTGTCTCTTATGACGACAGCTGGAGTACCATGTCCAAGAGCAATGTTCTTAATCAATAACCGGGCCACTTCAGCTGCACTGCCACTTGGGATCACCTTGGTCTCAGCGTATCGAGTGAGGTAGTCCGTCGCCACTATAACCCATTTGTTACCGCTGTCCGATGTTGAAGATGGGCCCAGCAGATCCGTTCCGATTTGAGCAAACGAAGTTTCTGGAACTGGCACAGGAAGCTATAGCTCAGCAGGTTTGACAGGTGGTAGCTTACGCCACTGACGGCCAATGTATGTTCAGACGTAATATTTCACCTCTGCTATGATTATTGGCCAGTGGTATTTTTCTTCACGCGTATTAATGTTCTTGTGAAACCGAGGTGGCCCGCATTGACTTCGTCATGGTAGGCTTGTAAAGTTTCGCTACGGAGAGTTTCAGGAACTACCAGCAGATAGCTTCTACGTGTTGATGACACATTCTTTTTGTAGAGAATTCCGTCCCGTAAACAGAATAATGATAAGTTCCTCGAAAACACACTCCGTGCATTGCCGACTCGTCTGTTGAAGAATTCTATTGGCGAGTTGAGCTCCCGATCATCTTGTTGTTGCCGAGAAAGGATAGCCGCATCAGCAACTGCTAGAAAACCCGTGAATTTGTCATCCTTTGTAGCCGATGATTCGATCGGTGTTGACAAGCAGTCGGTTTTTAAGTGTTGTCTTGTGGACTTGAAAACTGCAGTAATGTCGTACTCTTGCAGCCGTAAGCTTCATCGTGCCAAACGTCTAGATGGGTCTTTCATGTTGGTCAATTAACAAAGAAAGTGGTGGTCACCTACGACTCGGAAAGCGTGGCCATATAAGTACGGGCGGAACTTCGCAACTGCCCAAACGACAGCCAGACACTCCTTTCTCCGTTGTTCAGCAGTCGCACTCGGTGCGTGTCAATGTTCTTCTAGCGTAGGCAACTACTCTCTCCACACTATCTTGGCACTGGACATGAACCGCACCTAGACCATCATTGCGGGCGTCGGTATAGATGGTTGTTAATGCATCCGCGTCAAAGTGAGTGAGGACGGGTGGAGCTTACAGATGCTGAAGTGTGTCTGTGCTCTATGTGGCCTAGTTAATCTTCTGAGACTCAACTCGGCTGCTTCTTGTGCCTGGCAATTGACCTGACGCTGGGCTGGTACCACGCCAAGGTCCCTGGATGAGTGACTTGCAATAGATGGTGCATGTGCTGCTGAGTGGTTCAGTATAGCATCCGATGCAGGTGCCTGTTTTGGACGGTTGTCGTTTTTTTGGTGGTGCGGATGCTGATTTGATTGATATCTGAAGTTCAACGTCCCAGAACCACTATATGATTATGAGAGACGCCGCAGTGGAGGGCTCCGAAAATTTCGACCACGTGGGGTTCTTTAACGGGCACCCAAATCTGAGCGCACAGGCCTACATTTCCGCCTCCATCGGAAATGCAGCCGCCGCTGTCGGGATTCGATCCAGCAACCTTCGGGTCAGAAGCCGAGTACCTTAGCCACTAGACCACCGCGGTGGGGCGAGGTGTGGAGGCTGTTGTCAAGTCGGGCGCTGTATCCGGTGTGGGATGTTGTGTCTGCTGTATAGGTGACGGGATTATAAGTGCGACATCCTCGTCATTCAGTGGGTCTAATTTTCGGGCGTCCTTCTTAGGTGCTGACAATTCAATAAATAACACCGGCCTTCATCTGTACAGACTATGTAAGATCTAGGACCGCCAAGTTTCTCTACTCGGGCTTTTGGAAACCACCCCTTGTTGTTTCTCTGACGATGCCCCCTTTGGAAAGGGGTGTGAGAGGTATGCCTCTGCAGAGATCCTGTGGGTGTTTCCGGACTTGTGGTTTTGAAGCCGCTGAGAAATCATGAAGTCGTCTCCTGAGCAACCGTCCCATGAGGAGCTGACTCAGGGTGCGTCCATTCATCAGGAGCGAGATTCGATAATTGAGCAGTGCAACCCAAAACTCCAAGCCAGCGTACTCATTTTCTTCAAGAGGCGCTTTACGACCTGCACCTCTTTCTCAGCTAGACCATTGGCACTGAGGGAAGTGTGGACTGAAGATGGTGTGAGTAAAGTCACATTGTTCTGCGAAACTGTCTGAACTCGCGATATGTGAACTATGGTCCTCTATCGATGCAGGCTTCAATGGGATACCATGGTAAGCAAGAATTGTGCCTAGTGTCTCTACTACAACCTAGCTTGTTGACTGAGGCAATTTTTCCACTTCGAGGTAGTTGGAGTAAGCACATTAGGCAACCAGGTAACACTTGCCCACATGGTCAAACAAGCCGACACCAATTCGCTGTCTTGGCCGCATTGGGACCTGCCTCGGTAACAATGGCTCTGAAGGTTGTCGGTAGGCGAAGTGCTGACACGTGGCACACTTGCTTATGAGTGACTTGATGTATGCATTCATCCCAGGCCGTATATCAGAAGGCGTGCTCTGTGTTTGCACTTGCCCACTCCCAAATGGTCTTCATTGAGACGTTGCAGCATAGATCACCGAGGACTCTTTGAGATGACCACCCTGCTGCAAAAACACTCCAACAACAAATGACAGTTCTTACAAAAATGGAGCTAATTCACCTGACACTGGTCGTCCTTGCCGAGTGCCTTGACCACTTCCTTGAGGTATGGGTCATCTAGGATTGTAGAGGTCAGTTCAGTGTTCGTGTTCTCACTTACAAATGCTGGCTAGCACGCGGGTCGCATGCATACACACGCCTTGTTTGTTTTCTCCCTCACTCGGTTGAGTTCCTGGAACACTTGATAGCCTATCCGACACTATCAGATGTTTCCCAAGAACATACGGCAATTAGGTATCGAACGTCATTAGCCTCAAGAAATACCGCTCCAATTGTGGTGGCATTTCTCTCAATTCTTCTATGCGATAGCAAGCAAATGTCTGTGGTCTTCTTCAACTGGCACGGATAACCCTCAGTATGAACTCGCTGAAACGCTCACAAGCAAACGTCACAGCCAGTGCTTCCTTTCCATTTAGGGCACATTTTGTTTCCGCCTAGAGTACCCTTAAAGCATAACCTACTAGGCGCCAATCTTGGTCATGGAGCTGAAGAAGTGCAGAGGCCCATTGCGAAGCTTGATGCATCAGCTGAGAGTTTCGCTTGCTTCAATGGTCAAAAACTGTGATCACTGGAGTCGAGTTCAAAGCACTAATGAGACTTCCTTCAGTCCTTGTTATAATGAACTTCTCATATGAATTCAACATCATTTCCTATCAATGACCTAAGGGCCTCAGTTTTGACAGATTACGTATGAATCAGCCTAAGTATTTATATTGCCTAAAAACCTTTGAGCTTCCTATTTACTCGACGGCTTTCGCATGTTGGCAACGCATTGAATGAGACCTGCATCAGGGTTTTATTCCTTCTTTGCAGCATACAGTATCCCAGGAATTTCATTTCCGCGTTGGTGAGCAGACACTTTTCTTTGTTTAGTTTAGGGCCAGCCTTTCTCGCGGCCATCCGTGCTGCACGCACACGTTGATCATGCGACTCTTTTCATGCACCGCAAATAAACAAAAATAGGCAGATCTCTCATACAGTGGGAACCAATGATATGCGAAGCACGAATGAGAAATGTTCGTATGTTCCTTTAAAACCAGCACAACGTTGCGAGGTGCAGGTAAGTGATGCCGTACACGACTTCCTGTGTCATGATTATCATGTTTGGATGTCTCGTTTAGCTTCGCCATTTATTCACGTCACATGATACCAAATTTAGTATATGTGGAGCTAGCAAAACAGCGGCGAGCGCGCTATGAGCGTGGTGTGTTGTCATGTTCTCACATGACACGCGTGTCAGGATTATCATGTTTGCACCAGTCACATACCTTCGTCATTCATTGGCGTTATGTAATACCAAACTTCGCATTTGTGAAGCTAGCGATACGGACGCGAGCGCGTCATCAGTCTGGCATGTAGTCATGTTGTTACATGACACGCATGTCCTTATTATTATGTTTGGATCTGTCATTTACCTATGTCGTCCATTTGCGTCGCGTAATACCAAATTTTGTATAAGTGAAGCTAGCGAAACGGCCTCCAGTTCATCGTGAGCATGACATGTACTCCTGTTGTTCATTACACGCATCTCATGATTATCATGTTTGTACAAGTCCCATACCTTCATCATCCATTCACGTATTCTAATACCAAATTTGGTATATGTGACGCTAGCAAAGCGGCCGCGAGCGCATCATGAGCGTGGCATGTAGTCATATTGTGTCATGACACGCATGTCATGACTTTCATCTTAGGGTCTGTCACCTGTGTTCACTATGCAATGATGCCATACCATTGCAGTTTTGCAACATACCATGTAAACATAACTACCGCAAGAGCTGCATGACCATGAAGTGTAAACTATGACATTCATGACATACATGTCAAGATTTCATGTTATGACCAGTCATATATGTTTTCCATACAGTCACGTTATGCCATACCAAGTTTTGTATTGATACCATTATCGGAACAGCCAGGAGAGCTAAAAGTCTTAGTGGATTGATCGATCAATCAATCGATCAATTGATCGATCGATCGATCGATAGATAGATAGATAGATAGATAGATAGATAGATAGATAGATAGATAGATAGATAGATAGATAGATAGATAGATAGATAGATAGATAGATAGATAGATACGCACGCTCAAAGTCGCTGAAGTTCGCTAAGAAATGCTTCGCATTTCGAAGAAACGAGTGAAAAGGCATAATGATGAGCAGTTGCACAAAGCAATCAATAAGCTGTTTTCAACAGTTAAATAAAAATTCTTGTATATAAACAACAATACCACAACACAATATTGCCAGACCTTATTAGGTCATCTTCCGAAAAGTTCTTGAGTGTTGTGACGCCAGCTTTTTCATTTTTTATTCTTTTTTGTAAGTGGAAAAGTGTGCGGGATAAGAAAATAGTGTGTGCTCAATTAAATGATTATTTCGAATGTTCATTAAAAAAGATGATGGTTGTTTGCCATACTTCTCTACAAAACTGCCTTTTATTCTTTACCTTAGCATTTCGGAACATGACATTCTATTTTTATTTTTGTCAAAGCTGGATATAAAGGAATCCTCAGGGCCTGATGCTATCCTGTACTGTTTTTTTTAAGCGTTACGCGGAATGGTGTGCGAAATACTTGCATGTCAAGTTTACAAGATCTGTTAACGAAGGAACACCACCGAAATACTGGAAAGTTGCTAGTTGCATAAATCAGGAGATGAAGCTTGCATAAAAAATTACAGCCCGATTTCATTAACTTCACCTTCGTGTGCGCTTTTTACCATATCATTTACAAAAATATAATTAGTTTTCTCTATGAACATAAAGTGTTCATAGAACAGATATGCAGCACAATATTAGAAATGCCCGCTTGGCAATCACACAGTTTGTTTAGATCGTACATGACTTCGCTAGCATTATGAACAAAGGAAAACAAACAGATGCCATATTTATAGATTTTAGCAAAGCATTTGATAAGGTATCACATGTTAAACTTCTTCATAAGCTGCGCGCTGTGTTAAAAATAATAAAATGTTAGGATTCTTTACAGCCTATCTAACTGGTCACCGTCATTTTGTTGATGTGGACGGAACAGTGTCAGATATAGTCCTTGTCAAGTATGTCGAGTTCCCCAGTGATATGTTCTTGGACCATTTTTTTATTATATATCAACGATATCGTCACTAACTTATGCGTAAAAGTAAGTCATTACTTGGACGACTGTGTGCTATATAAAGAAATACCAACGCAGGAAGACCGGGTTAAACAATGATTATGATAAATAAGTTCATTGGTGTAAGCAATGGCAAATGTGCACCAATTTTTAAAAGACTTTGTACATGCGGTTAACATTAAAAAAGATCCACTAATATATTGTCATGGCACAGAAGACCTTCTCTTGTCATAAGTTACACAATATAAATACTTAGGCCTCCACATGGCAAGTAATCTCTCTTGGTCAAAACACCTCGACAAATTGCTAACGAATTGCAGGCATAAGTTGCTCTTTTAAGACGTGTACTAAAATCGACCACACCAGCAGTACGTTTGTCGGCATATAAAACACTCGCACGTCTTGTTTTAGAATACACCGTCACTGTAAGGGACCCGTTCACTAAAATCGATATCACAAAATTAGAAAGCTTACAAAAAAAATTAGATTTATCTACAATGCGTATGACCACACTTCAGTCACTAAGCTCGTATCCCAAATTGGCCTACCTGCTATAAGTAATTGAAAACATGTTTGTCGTCTAAACTTCTTTTTTCAATTGGTAAAAGTCAGTACAAGATAGTTACGTGATATCTTCCATATACGACTGGTAACGCTACCAGGCACGCACACTAATTAGCTGTTGGTCCATTCACTGCACGTGTCGTTTGTTCAATTAGTCTTTCTTTCCTAGAATGATAGTTGATTGAAACAAACTGCTTCATGAGACTGTTACACAAGACTGACTATAGCGAATTGAGTCACACCTTCTGTAGCACTCAGTTTCTTTGTCTAACCTAGATGTTTCATGTGCTTATTTTCATATTTTTTTTGCTTGTACTACTGGATTCTCTCTTCGATTTAAACTTTGTTAAAATAACGTCGCTTGCCCTTTTTTTTCCTTGAAAGCGTGGGTATAAAGATTTTCAAGTGTTCGTTTCTCATTGTTGTCTTTCTGTTGCGTTCACCTGTTAGGTACCACGCTACCAAGATCTTGAAGAAAGATCGCAGTATACCTATAAATTTTAAAATAAAAATGCATGCGTGTCATGTAAGAACATGACTACATTCCACGCTCATGATTTGATCTGGGCCATTTTGGTTGCTTGATATACACCTTAGTCGGCATCTAACAGCGTCCGTATATGACGAACATGAATGAAAGGTCCTATCATGCGAATCATTCCAGGCGTGTGATGTAAGGTCTTCTTAATTGTAAGGTTGGGCTGAGTTCAAAGTGACGTATCAATCTTCCTTAACTGTGCTTCGTATATATTATAATTTCACTGTTCAGGGAACCTGCATTTTTTCTCTCAAATCTTCGGTTCTAGTTACGCGAAGCACCAGGAAAATGCTAAACAAAAAATGAGGTCTGCTTAACGTATTCAGCCACTCTCTGTATGAGTTTCAACCTTCTGCCCGTGGTCGAACGGGCACCAGCATGTTCAGTGGCGCCGAAAGAGAAGCAATCAGTGAAGTAAACACTTTTTTGAATACTGGTGTTTCCGAAACCCACTTATCGTTTGCCAGTGTCACATTATTTGCATGACACCCAATCACCTGTGGTCACCATGTTGTGACATACATTGAGCCCCATAGTACATGCCTCTCATTACGTCAAAAGGGCCCTTCAACGCTTTTTCGTCATGGTGAGAAAATGTTAATGACCGGTTGCAGAGGCTCCCTATAGAACGCAAATAGCACACGATCTGGAATTCACAATAAGTTCTGAAAGTCAGCTGAACATTCCTTTCTCTTATCTCCACAAACACTAAAGAGGCTCAAAATTACATGTCGCTGCCATTCAATCAGGCATTGGCTGATTTGAGCATAGGAGTGCTCGGTCATTGCAGGGATCACCACTGAGGCCGCGACTTGGCCACGCATGCCCGCACAATTGCACTGAAAAAGTGCATTCTAAAAAAACAACAAAAAGTGCTCAAGGTCATGAGGCACACCTGGCGTATTTGCTTTCATTTTTGTTTTGTGGCGGTTAACTTGTGAAGCAATAAGCTCCTTTGGTGAATCCATTATATAGCTACCGAGAAAAGTATTGCAGGGCCCTTTTAAACTTGTGCATCTTAGCAAGCGCTGCGGAACGAGCACAGAAAAAAAATACGGGCGTTAGACACCAATTGAGAGTTTACTTTCGTAAAACAAATAATTGAGTTTTACGAAAATGCGCAAAATCCTCAATAAAGTCAAGAAATTGCTACCATGGCGCATATCTGCCATCTGCCTTCAAATAAGCTTTTCCTACGCATGCAAATCTAGTGTGCTTAGAAACCTATCAGTTTTTATGTTGATACAGCATGCTTTATAAACTTCGTAAGCTTCCTAAGCAAAGCTGAGCACCACGCAGGTGACCTTAGAGTCAGGCACGTAAAAACATTTGCGGCAGTGATCCGCAAAATGACCAGCCTTTTCGAATGAACTATCCGATCACCTATACATTTTTACATTCGAGGCATTTCAGAATTACAACACCTTACGCCCTTTGATTTACTTACTTCATTGCGCTGAACAATTTTAGGATAATTTAGCCATAAATGTAACATTACTTACCTGTCCCATTCTCAAACATTGTTGCATTTTTGTATGACGCACTGCACACAAGATATTTCTGCGTGGAGAAAAAAAATGACACATAGCTTCTATTGAGATTGCTGGGCAGATTTTAAATAAAGGTTCTATTATTCGTTTTTTTCTTTCAATTTTCATTTTATACATCACATTTTTATAGTTTCTTTGTTACAGTAAGTATACTGTAAAATATTTCATGCCGGGCCTTTTTCCGGGTCAGAGCCACAGAATAAGCCTACAGAAAAGCCAGATGCTACTAATGAAATTTGGGGACTTTGCTTTAGAGCGAGGAAGTTTATCTTTATGTATATAGGGGACAGCCACGAAAAAAGTAAAGACAGTTGGGGGAAATCTGGCTGCTTCCATGCCATCATGTTGTCAAGCTGGAGAGCTATAGCGGATGTCCTTTACGCAGGGGTGAATTCATGAATAAATGAATGTAATTAGCACCCTTCTTATCACGAAGTGATGACATGTGTGACATATAGCTCTTGAAAAAGTACTTTTGTTGCGATAGCAATTATATGGACACTCTCCGCTGGATCTCACTACCTGCGTCGGCATCGATGTGATGCACTGTGTATGTATATGTATCTATAAAGACATCAAAACGCAAGAAAGAAAAAGAATCCAGAAAGAAAACTCCTGCGCGTGGAATCGAACGTGGGACCTCCGCGTCGTGATTGCGAGTCGTTAACCGCTCAGCCACCATGAGTTTTTTTTGTTGTTAGCGGTTTTTAACGTGGTACAAACCTCAATATATCGTAGGTCGCTATGAAGAATAATATTGTTACGGGTGCTTAATGAGGTACACAGGGACCGGGAAGATAGCAGCAGCAGCAGGCAAAGCGTAGCCAGGAAGCGAACAGCCGAGCGAGCCAGGCGATTGGAATGCGCTCCCGCATGTGTCCATTTTATTCCTCACAGTAACCCCCGGTATCGAGAGGTAGCCGTCCTGGCAACCTAGAGAGAGGTCAGAGGGTCATAATACGGCTTGAGACGGTTAAGATGGACTGTTTCTCGCCCCCGACGACGAAGGTCGGAAGATGGCGCAACGGGTTCAACCACTAAATAACAGGAGAGGTCTGCGGAACCACACGGTAGGGTCCATGATACTTTGGAAGAAGCTTAGAAGATGATATGAAAGAATCGTCTGGATGATATGGCAGAATCGTATCAATGGTGCTAGTGGGTTCACGGCCGTATAGCAAGAAGAATGGTGAAAATCTGGTGGTGGCTTGGGAGGCGGTGTTGTAGGCCAATTTGACAAACGGAAGAACAGGATCCCAATTGCAGTGGTCTGACGCAACGTACATCGACAACATGTCACCCAGAGTTCGGTTAAATCACTCCGTTAATCCGTTTGGCTGTGGGTGATATGCGGGAGTGGTGCGGTGAATATTTCTGCATTCGGATCGCACTGATTGCAACACGTCTGAGAGAAATACACGGCCGCGATCACTGAGCAGTTCACGAGGGGTGCCGTGGTGGAGAACAAAGCTGCGTAAAATAAACGAGGAAACGTCCTTGGCGGTTGCGGCAGGTAATGCAGCGGTTTCGGCGTATCTTGTAAAGTGATCAATGGCGACGACAATCCAGCGGTTGTCAGCGCCAGTGCATGGGAGAGGCCCGTACAAGTCAATGCCGTTGCGATCAAATGGGTGGGCTGGGCAGTGAAGCAGCTGGAGAGGTGCTGTGGAGAAGTGGGAGACTGGTTTGCATTGTTGGCAGGCGAGGCATGAGCGGACGCATTTGCAGACGAAGCTGTACATTTTGCGCCAATAATAACGTAGGCGAAGGCACGTGTACGTCTTAAACACGTCACCATGGCCACACTGAGGGTCATTCTGGATGGCGGAGCACAGATCGCGACGAAGATGGCGGGGCACGACCAATAACCATGTGCGGCCATCGTTGTGGTAGTTACGGCGGTATAAAAGACAATCGTGGATAGCGTAATGCTGTACTTGGTGGCGTAGCGCTCGTGGAGCCGGGGTGGTCAGCGGGCTTGACAAAAAGTTTAGAATCGTGGCTTTCCATGGGTCATTTCGTTGCTCCGAGGCCATGTCCAAGATGTCTAGTGGTGAAATATCGTAATTGTGACTAGATCCGCTGGCATCTGAAATGAGTTGGAAGCGTAACAAGGCGTCAGCATCAGAGTGTTGTTGGCCAGAACGATATACGACGCGGATGTCGTATTCCTGGAGTCGGAGGGCCCACCGAGCAAGGCGAACTGATGGGTTCTTGAGGTTTGACAACCTACACAGAGTGTGGTGGTCTGTTACGACGTCAAAAGGACGACCGTAAAGATAAGGTCGAAACTTCTGTAGAGCCCATATGATGGCCAGGCACTCTTTTTCGGTTACGGTGTAATTGGTCTCAAGTTTTGTGAGCGCACGAGTGGCACATGCATTCGGCGTTGGCATCGTCACGTTGTGCAGGCACAGCAGCAAGGCCGACAACACTAGCATCAGTGTGAATTTCTGTGCGTGCGCTCGGAGCAAAGTGACGCAAAATCGGTGGAGACGTAAGCAGGCGTCGAAGTGTCGTAAAGGCATCGTCACAAGCTTCTGACCAGGTAGATAGTTTGTTGTTGCCTTGGAGGAGTGCATTGAGAGGTGCAATGACAGTAGCAAAATTACGAACGAAGCGCTGAAAATAAGAGCATAGGCAAATGAAGATACGCAGTGCTTTTAGGCACTTTTTCAAGTTAAGCTGGAGACCAGCATTTTGGACACAGGTCAAAACTTGATGCAACTGTTGTAGATGGGTCGGGAAATCTGGCGCAAAGACGACAATATCATCTAATTAGCAGTTGCAAGTGCGCCACTTCAAGCCCCGTAAAATGCCGTTCATCATGCGTTCAAGGGTGGCGGGTGCGTTACATAGACTGAATGGCATTACACCTAATTCGTATAATCCATCTGGTGTTACAACCGTTATTTTCGGGCGGTCAGTGTCAGCCATGGGCACTTTCAATAGCCAGAGCGGAGATCCAAGAAAAAAAACTCCGCTCCTTGCAAGCAGTCGAGTGCGTCATCAATTCGTGGCAACGGGTACGCATCCTTTCGGGTAATTTTGGTAAGCCGGCGATAATCGACGCAAAATCGCATTGTACCATATTTCTTGCGAACAAGCACGACAGGTGATGCCCAAGGACTGTTGGAAGGTTGAGTGACACTGCGTTTAAGCATGTCATTCACCTGGTCATCAATAAGGTGCCTCTCACTCGCCGATACTCGGTAAGGACGCTATCGAATAGGTGCATGGCTTCCGGTGTCGATAGTATGCGAAACAGTTGTGTGGTGGAGTGCCCTTGCTTGGCAGTCAAAATAGGAAGAGAAATCGTCGAGAAAGCGAAGAAGGTGGTCTCGTTGTGTCGTCGTGAGGTCGCTGGCTATAGCTGGTGTGCAAGATCGTGGTAGTGGCCGAGGAGTTGATGTCTCGAGGGTGGCCATATCAGTGGGGTCGTCCATGGTGTCGAATATCGAAGATGACGCCAGCGGCTCGGCTTTGCCGAAGTTTGCCGAGTGCTTTGCCGAGGCGTCGCAAAGTGATTGGCTTGGGCGATGGATTGGCGATGTACATCACAGAGGCACCTGAATGGAACTCGAGAACGGCAAATGGCAATGACAGTGATCGGCAGCTAACTAGATGTAGACTTTTCAATAACGCATTCGATGCTCTAAGCCTCTTAGCTACTGGGGCGGTCATAACCCCGTCCACTGGATGATATATATATATATATATATATATATATATACATATATAACATGCAAGGCGAAGAGCGGTTGCAGCATCGGGACAGAAGCAGCAAGAGCTGGCCGAGTATATGGGCGTCGTCGCAGCAGCAACCTCGCAGTCCTAGCTCGCGCTTCGCGCCAACGAGTCGGTGTCGCTGCAGTAGTGGGCATTCCTCTTCACTACATATTGTCCTCCGTCGGAAAAAGCCATCCTGGCGACTCACGGAGAACAGAGTACGAGCGGATCATAATATGGTGTCAACCGCTGTACGTGCACAGTTTCACGGCCCCGAAAGCGCTGGTCCGTGGATGGCGTAACGGGTTCGATGATGTAGTTAACAGGTGAAGTCTGCGAGACAACGCGGTAGGGTCTCTGGTATTTTGAAACAAGTTTTGAAGAAAGGCCTGTAGTGACAGCTGGAACCCAAAGCCACACAAGGGTGCCCAGAACAAAGTTAGGGTACCGGTGGTTATCATCACGCCGACATTTTTGTCTCCGTCGGTCGATGGTTGTGAACGACTAGTTGAGCTTACGGCATTCCTCGGCGTGGCAGGCAGCTTCAGAGATAGGCGTAGACTTGGAAGAATCGGGTGGTAGGATAGAATGGTATCTAGTGTTGTGGAAGGGTCTCGGCCATATAACAGGAAAAATGGCGAAAAGCCCGTAGTCACCTGTGGAGCAGTGTTATATGCGTACGTCACAAAAGGCAGAATGAGGTCATAATCGGAGTAGTCTGAGGCAACATACTTGAATAGCATGTCCCCTAGGGTACGGTTGAATCTTTCCGTCAATCCATTCGTCTGCGGATGGTAGGCGGTGGTAGTCCGGTGAAAGATACGGCATTCGGCAAGAGTGCGTTGACGACTTCAGAGAGGAATACACGTACTCTGTCGCTGAGAAGTTCACGTGGTGCGCCGTGACAGAGAATGAAGTTCTGCAGGAGAAAAGATACGTCGCGTGCTGTGGCAGCAGGCAAAGCGGCTATTTCTGCGTATCGCGTCAAGTAGTCGAGCGTGACAACGATCCAACGGTTTCAGGAAGCCATGAATGGAAGAGGCCCGTGGAGATCGATTCCAACGCGGTTGAAAGGCATGACTGGGCAAGGGATTGACTAGATCAGACCAGAGGCGTGGTGAGGGAGAGCTCCGCGTCGTTAGCACTGTGGGCATGGCTGAATGCATTTGCGCACAAAGGTGTATATGCCTCGCCAATGAAAGCGGGAGGAAAGCCGAGTGTATGTTTTGAAGATGCCCGCATGTGCGCACTGAGGGTCAGTGTGGAAAGCTGAGCATATTGCAGCACGAAGATAGCGAGGTATCACCAGTAACCACTTTCGGCGTCGGACTTGTAATTCCTGCGATGAAGTAGGCCATCGCGGACCTCAAAGTGGGCCGCTTGACGGCGCAATGATCGAGAAGATAAAGTCGTCGGGTCTGAAAAGAATCGCAGAAGAGTGCTGATCCAGTCATTTTTACGTTGCTCAGACGCCATGTCGCAGTTTTCTGGGAACCCAACCATTTCGTACACGGCAGATAGACATGCAGAGCTTTCGGAGGGCACAGGTGAACGTGATAGGGCGTCGGCATCAGTGTGACGTTGGCCACACCCGAAGACAACACGCATGCCGAACCTTGCAACCGAAGAGCCCAGCGAGCTAAACGGCCTGAGGGGTCTCTAAATGTGGATAACCAGCAAAGCGCATGGTGATCGTTGACTACGTCGAAGGGGTGGCCATATAGGTACGGTCTGAATTTACCGAGAGCCCATATAATTGCCAGACACTCCTTCTCTGCCACAGAATAGTTCTTTTCCGCTTCGGCGAGGGTACTGCTTGCGTATGCGACTACGTACTTCTGGAATCCCGATTTGCGCTGCGTGAACACGGCGCCGAGTACACACCACTGGCATCGGTGTGTACATCAGTCAGAGTAGTCGGGTCAAAGTGACGCAAGATTGGCGGCGAGGTTAACAGGTGGTGCAACTATTCGAAAACATCGTCACAGGCGGGTAACCAGGCGTAACTTTTCGAGTCATTGCGCAGAAGTTCAGTCAAGGGGCGGTGATCATCGCAAAATTTTGAATAAAGCAGCGGAATTACGAGCAGAGGTCAAGAAAGCTGCGCAGATCCTTCAGAGTCGCAGGCTTAGGGATCTCTGCAACTGCCCGAAGTTTGGCGGTGTCAGGAAGAATACCGTCTTTAGAGACAACATGGCCGAGGATGGTGAGCTGTCGCGGGATCAAATCCCGGCTGTCTGCATTTCCGATGGAGGCGGAAATGTTGCAGGCCCGTGTACTCAGATTTGGGTGCACGTTAAAGAACCCCAGGTGGTCCAAATTTCCGGAGCCCTCCACTACGGCGTCTCTCATAATCAAATGGTGGTTTCGGGACGTTAAACCCCACAAATAAAATCAATCGAGGATGGTTAGCTGACTTGCACCGAAGCGGCATTTCTTCACGTTGAGCTGAAGGCCAGCGTCAGGTAGGCACTGCAGTACTTCATCTAGCCTGCGGAGATGCGTTGGAAAATCTGGTGAAAATATAACTACGTTATCCAAGTAGCACAGACATGCTTTCCCCTTCAGGTCACGCAAAAGATTGTCCATCATCCGCTCGAATGCTGCGGGCGAGTATCAAAGACCAAAAGGCATGACACAGAATTTGTAAAGGCCATCAGGCGTGACAAAGACCGTTTTAGGCTGATCTTCAGGTGACAGAGAGATTTACCAGTAGCCACTCCGTAGGTCAACAGAAGAGAAATACTTCGCATCTTAGAGGCAGACAAGGGCATCGCCGATTCTCGGTAAGGGGAAACGTCCTTTCGAGTTACTTTGTTAAGACGACGGTAGTCAACGCAAAAGCGAATTGACCCGTACTTCTTCTTAACGAGAACAACTGCAGATGTCCAAGGGCTATTTGAAGGCTGGATGACGCCACGCTTGAGCATGTCAGCTACTTGGTCATCAATAACCTGGCACTCGACTGCAGACACACGATAAGGTCTTTGACGCAATGGCGCATTGGTACCCGTATTAATGCAGTGACAAACAGCAGCCGTGCGGTCGAGTGTAGTATGCTGGCAGTCAAAGGAAGAATGGAACTTGTCCAGCAGTCGTAGAAGCTGAGCACGTTGCGAAACGGTTAACGTGTCGGCGATGCAGCTGCTGAGTACGTCAGGCCCAGTAGCCTGCGGCGAAGAGTCACAGGCCACTCCGGCGACATCATGTTTGGCGGAAAGACCAGTCGGCATGTCGACAATTGCAGAAAGGTCAAGACTGTAAACCAACTGATGCACTCACCCCGAAGTAGTGTTACAGGACATTGCAAGAAGTTCGAGATGAGCAGTCCGCTGACACCGTCATGAAGTTCTAGAAGGGCATAAGGTAGCGGCGAACACTTGCGGCAGACGAAAAGGGCACTTGACTTGGCGAGCGAGTTGCAAGACACCATGGCAAGGGCAAAAGAGTGCGGTGGTATGATGACGTCTTTGGCAACAAATAGTTTGTCCATCTTTTCAAGAGCATTATTTAACGGAGTGTCGCCAAACAATTGAAATTCCATCTCTGCGCGAGAGCAGTCGACGACGGCCTCATTAACGGAGAGAAAGTTCCAACCCAAAATGAGGTCATGGGGGCAGAAATCCAACACTAGTGATTCGACGACATAGATGAGGTCATCAATCGTGATGCAAGCAGTAAAGGCAGCGACCGGCGTGATGTGCTCTGCACTCGCTGTACGAAGCGATATACATGCTAGTGGCGTCACAAGTTTTTTGAGCAAGCGGCAGAGTCTGGCACTGATCATTCAAACTGTGGCACCAGTGTAAACAAGAGCGAGTGCAGCGGCGCCGTCCACATATACGTCGAGAACATCATTGGGGAAGAGAGAGGCCTTGGTCTTTTCGCGACGACGTAGTCCCTGCCTCTGGAACTGCGGCAATTAGTTTCCCCGCTCCGGCGATGAAGGACGACGACGCATCGGCGATAACGAGCGACGTCCAGGCGATGGCGAGCGGTGGTTAAGAGGGGGGTGGTGGTCGGCGTACGATTACATGTGGTGAGAGGGCCGAGAGCCTGTGAACGAAGGGCGCGAGGGCACATAAGGGGCAGATTAGAAGCTCTGGTGGTAGCTCTGGTGGTAGACAGGGAGGCGTTGATGGCAGTATCGCGATATGTGGCCAGCTAGGCCACAGGCAAAGCATATTGGCCGATTGTCGAGTGTACGCCATTGTCCACTACTCTGGAGGGACCTTGGCTGAGTGTACCGAGGATTGGGTCATGGTGGCACGGCTAATGGCAGTGACGTAAAAGTCTGAAGTGGTGGTTGAGCAGCCGCTTCAGCATAGCTTAGAGGTGCCTTTACCTCAGCACAGGCAACAGGGATCGGCAATGGTGAAGTGTCGCGGGCAGATGGCAGAGTCGCGCAAACTTGCTCCTGGATGGCCTGGCTAATGTTTGCTGGCAGAGGTTACGGTGGTTGGCTGGCTATAGAATGCAGCGAAAGCTGACGTACTACTTCAGCACGAACAAACTCCTTGATCTCGCATAGCAGGGACTCAAAGTCTGAGGTTGTGGTTAGGCTTGAGAGTATGTCATCCGCGATGTTAGGGCGTCGCGTGAGAAGACGCTGTCGTCAGAGTTCGTCGAAACTCTGACACAACTCGATGAGCTCAGAGACAGTGACAGGGTTCTTCGAGAGCAGCACTTGAAAGGCGTAGTCGGAAATGCCTTTAATGATATGTCGTACCTTGTCAGTTTCCGCCATCGTCGGGTCGACACGCCGGCAGAAGTCGAGGATGTCCTCGATGTAGCTAGTGAATGTCTCACCAGTTTGTTGGGACCGACTTTGTAGACGTTGCTCTGCGCGAAGTTTGCGCACACCAGGGCGTTCAAAAACATTTGCGATGCAGGCTTGAAGGTCGTCTAAGTGGGGATATCCGTCTCATGGTTTCTGTACCATAGCTTGGCAACATCCGTTAAATAAAAGGGATCGTCCCATTTGTTAGTAGCACTGGCTCGTTCATAATAGTCCAGCCAATCCACAATGTCTTTCTCGTCGGTGTCGCTGAAGATGTCTGGTTCTTGCAAGAGCTGGGCACCGGGACAGTCCCTGCGTGGCGAAGCCGGTGGCGGTGTGAAGACAGTGTCGTCAGGCATGACGGACGGCAGCTTTCGGCGTAGTCCAGGATTGGGGAAGACCGCAGCACTTTCCATCAAAATATAATGTAAATTCAAGGTCAAAAGTGGTAGCAGCGTCGGTTCAGAAGCAGCAAGACCAGGCCGAGTATACGGGCAGCATCGCAGCAGCAACCAGGTAGCCTTAGCTCGCGCCTCGCGCCAACGTGTCGATGTCGCTGCAGTAGTGGGCATTCGTCTTCACTACTGTATTATTATTATTACTATTATTATTATTATTATTATTATTATTATTATTATTATTATTATTATTATTATTATTATTATTATTATAAGTGATGCATTAACATACTTCCAGAGCTACACACTTATTGCTGGTAGCTTGTGTTTTAAGGGTACCACTTGGGTAACTTCAGCTAAATTTTTCATTTCAGTTTCGTGAGATTGTATAAATAAATCTGCAATTATTTTTCAGCGTTACTTCTACAACAGAGTACGTAAATCAAGGTAACGTGCGGATATTCATGTTTCATCGGTGAAATCAAGGAAGCTGAAGCGCCTTGACAGATTCTTGATGCCACAAATTCAAATTCCGACACACTACATGCTGTCCCCAGTTTACGTTACACTTCAAGTATCAGAGCCCAGAGGCTTAAATTGTACAAACATGCATGTGCCCGTCAGAAAAAAAAGGAAATTCGGCAGTGAGGCTTTGCTTTTGCAACGTTGTAGTTACAAGTTATCAAGGCAAGGTACCCAGAATATGCGAGTAGTCATTCAGTTTTTATGCTGAAAAGTATAATTTAGAGGTGCGCAAATTAGCTGGGGACACAAATCACTAGTAAATACAGATATCGAAGTCAAATCAGATATAGTCGAATCCCACAACCTAAATAGCTGAGGCAGTAAATACAGCAGTTAGGGTCGATCTAATTAAATGCAACTACAGCCTAAGTGGCATGGGCTAAAGCCAATATAGTGCAATAGATTATACTCCATTTTAAGAACTGGACAGGCTCCTGTGTCCTCATCTTACACAAATGCCACGAGATAGTGTCACGGGGTCGTGACGTGGCCGAAGACAGGAGTCTTTATGTTGGGATATAACTGTTTATTTGGGCAAACCAGTACCCGGTAAACGGAAAGTTCGATTACAGTACCAGTCTTGCACAGATAGCAGTGAACGGAGCGTCGGCCTTCGATCAACAACTGACATGCGGCGAAGCGCGTCGGCATTCATACTCTTGCCGTCGAATGTTCTAGCGTTATCGCTGGCAGTGGCGTAGGTTCCAGAATAGTCTGTACAGTTCGCAGGGTAGGCTTGATCTTATCGAAATGATCTACTACCATCCGGAAGCTTCTCAAAAAATGCAGGCGCGGTTTGCGCTGAGAATTGTGTAGTGTTTTCGGACGATAACAAAACTTGCGAAATGGAACGTGGCAATATCATCACTTCTGCGTTTCTTATAGCAGCTTTCACTGTGCGGCGTCTCTCATAATCAAATAGTGGTTTTGGGACGTTAAACCCCACAAATCAATCAATCAGCTTTCACTGTGATGTCGGACTATCACAGGTTCCTTCAAACTTTCATCTGCAGTTGCTTTTAAGTTGTGTGTTTTCCTAATTGTTCTTCCAAACATCAAACAGCTGTCTTGTTCACTGCGCTCAGGGGTTTCATTTTGGCAAGATATACACGTTTTTTTCCCATTTACCGCTCGTAGTCACAACATTCTGAGTGCGTCTGCTAAATATGTTTATTTATATGAAGCGCCTGGTTTTTTTTTACCACTCGAGAGTTTGTTTACAGTGTACAGAGTTTCCCTTGCAGACGTGGCAGTCATGGAATTTGCTTTTAATCATCCTGGAAAACCGGGAGAAGCCAGGAAATTTAGAAATATCAAATTGGTAGACAACCTGTGAATGTTGAAGGAGGTTCTCCTTGGTGGCACAGGGGCTAACGCCTGGCTCTCACAACTCAAAAATGGGACGTTGGATACCGCGCGCCGGAGTCTTCTACCTGAATTGTCCTTTCTTGCGTTTTCATATTTATAGATGCGTATACAGTGAATGACGGAGACGCTTACGCCGGCGGCAAAGTACAGCTAAGAGTATCTTTATAATTCCTATCACAATAAAATATATATACAGTAAATAAAAAAACAAGTGGTAACAAAGCAAGGACCACGCTCACATGTTAAACCCCACATATCAATCAATCAACCACGCTCATAACCTTACTTACATCTCGGTGATTATGACTGCGATGATTAGAAGCAGTGCAAACTTTACTGCCATCATTGTAATGCTGTGCCTTACGCTTTTCATCTTATACTGGGTTTTTGCTACAACCACAGTTTCTTTATATACTACTGATGGGATCCCCACAAGCAGATTGTAATGTTGCTATTGTCTTCAATATTATTCTAGAGTCTAAATTTGGCTGCTGCTTTTTTTTTGTAGCTGAAAATACAATCTGCGAAAACAAAAGTTTAAGACGTGGGTGTTCCCAGACTCTCTGCAACGTACGAACACTGACTCGTGAAAATTTCCGTTTATGTAGAGTAAGAGAATGCGACATGTTGCACTATACACGAACACATTTTACAACAATATGCTAATGAATAGCATTGCTTGGTAGTCACATTCTAGGCTCAACAGAGATGTGGTACAACAATGGAAGACAGCCGTTGTATTCAAAGTAAAGGACAATATAACCGAAGGACACAAGAGTTGAAGGCGACAACAAAAGCAAGCTTTAAGAATGGTAAGTGTATTCTAAAAATTAAAAATATCTTAACAGCTCAGGTCACCACATCTTTGCATAGCACAAAAACAAAAGAACTTGTACTGGACACCATCAGCACTTGTGTCGCCACCTTCAATCCTTATGCCCTAGCTTTTAGGACTGTCTTTAGATTGTCGCAACCACACGCCCAGCAATCAATCCTTCTAAGAAGACTGACTAGACACGTTTTCAAAAAAAGTTACGTGTTTTCGTAGGAATCTGAACGTGCTAACATTGTGAGCTTACTGCGCATAAATTTAGACGCATCGTCGGCGTCATCAATTGGGAACAAAAAAGCAGTCTTGTACAAGGCCGGAAATTGGAGCCAGGTGCAAATGAATTAAAACACTAAAATTTTTAATTCGAGTGAGAATCAAACCCTGTGTTTCTTCGTCACAAGGAGATGTTCTACCACAGAGCGACATCACTGCTTGAAGCAGCTTTGGAAACAGACACTAGATGGCTACGTGTGTCTGTTTTTGTATCCGGGTTTCACCGGAAAAGGTGCTGGCTTCGCTCTGTGCATACTACGCTGCTGTTGTTGAGAAGCTTCTCGAATGCCGTAGATCGCTTTGTTAAGATTTAGTGAAGAACGCGAATAATCAAGTTCATGTGACGGTTTACGCGAGCAGCAGTCATAATGCTGTAAGATTGGGTGTCTTCCATGTGAACGACAGGTGTATACAGCTGTAATGCTGTGAGATTTATTAAAGAGTCCTGTTTTTTCATCTTTCACTATATTCATTGCGTGTCCGGTCAACGTTATGTACTGAAAATAGAACAACCTGTTCACCATTTGAGTCTTTTTACTTTAATCGGTTTGGAACTCAATAAATCACAAGCACACCTCAGCCTTTTGACTGCCTTTTCTTGCTACAAGATAGAAGACGTTGCCTGACATAAAATTCATTGCATGTATGAATATGCAAGTTTATAGACTGGGTCATAACAACGTGTGTATATATGAATTGAAAAACCTTATTCAGTTATGCTATTTTCCAAGGGTGGAGGCACAACAGTGTACAGTCTACTCAATTTGCTCGAATAAAAAGGGATTCTGCATTGTCTTGCAGAAAAAAAGACAAAATAATGCATAAATAAAAAATATACAGCTCAATACAATATCTGTAAAGAGGCAAGCTAGAAAAAGAGCGCACTTATTTTATTTTGAATTCTTGTTTATCTGGCTTTCAGAGATATTCCGCTTAGTGTTTCGATTTCTCATAAGTTTATTTCTTTAAATGTACGTCATACGGTTTGATAATAAAAATGAAGAGCCCGTGTATTCGAACTACACAATCCAGGACCACGTATAAATGCGCTATAATTGATCCTTACGTGCGTGATCGGAACCCCGTGAAGTTCAAAAACTTGTACTCTCACTTCACATTTCTTGATGTGTTTGTCTCAACTGAACACTAGCTATGGTGCTCGGCTGCTGACCGCAAGGTCAGGGGTTTGACTCTCGCTGCAGTGGTTTCGATGTAGGCGATATGGTAGAGGGCGGTGTACTTACTGAGCCATGTCAGTGAACGTTAAACAACACTCGATGGTCGTAATTTCCAAAGTTCTCCGCTAAGGCATCTCTCATAATCATCTCTGGGTATGGTACGTGAAACACCAGATGATAATAATAATGTTAATAATAACTATAATAATAATAATAATAATAATAATAATAATAATGATAATAATAATAATCATCATCTTTATTGTCATCTTGAGTTGTAAAAAACAAATAACAGGCCTGTCAAAGCCGGACGGTGGCTTGGAGGACATGGCCCGGCACATGGGCAGACGAGAGATGACATACATATTGAAAAGCTTTTCATGTAAACGATCAGAGAAAGAATTCATGTAACTAATTTACGCTACATTTAAACACAATAACAATCAAGAATCAAATCAGCGGAAGCAATACTACATGAACAGCACAAATGTGAACATAAGTATTGAAAAATTTTAAACAGACTCTACCCATAATACGATAACTGATACAGCATTAAAGAGACCTCAGACTCTTTCGTATAGACTGCGTTTACTCGTTGCCGAAAAAAAAACACTGTCGGGGATGTCATTAAAAACAGATAGGGACATAGACCTTTCTAGTACCTTTGCCATATCGTGTTTTGACGAATGGTACAGAAAAGCGGGCAGTTTTTTCTAAATATACGAGAGGTAATGCATTCGTGTTTCAACTGAGAGCCTCAGAAATGCCGTAATACAACGATTTGGTTAAAGGACGCTTTGAAAGACAGCAGGCGAAGTAGAGGAAATAAATTTACATTGTCTGTTGAAGAACAATTATACACACTGGATTTCAACATACTTTTTTTTAAAAGATTGTCAACCCGACGCTGCCATCGCAAAGAACAGAAAGCAAACAAAGTGATGCCATATCGTAGGATACTATACGCAAGAGCAAGCATGATTGTCACTTTAATATTGGTGGGTGCAATTGATCTAATGTTGAAAAGTAACCACAAGATTTTTCGTCGTCTGTCACAAATGTAAGCAAAATGATCATTCTAGGACAGGTTGCTATCGAAAAATACACCAACATATTTTATCGAATTACAATATTCAATTGGAGTAAACTTACAGGAGGCGCAATCACGGGCATGAAAAAGTAGAGGTGCAATAATAATAATAATAATAATAATAATAATAATAATATAATAATAATAATAATAATAATAATAATAATAATAATAATATGAATAACTTTTATTTATTTATTTATTTATTTATTTATTTATTATTTGCAAATACTGCAGGTCCTACTCGAGCCCAAGCAGAAGTGGGAATATCATTAAAACACTACCAACAATGAAGCTTACAACTATTGACAACTTAAGTAGTAAACCACAATTAACAAGCAAAAGAAAATAAATAAGTAAATATGCTTCGCAATAACGAACGCACAACCTTATAAATGATAAAATATGCACGTACAATATTTCACACATGAGTTGAACACTATGCATAGAAAAGTGAACGCGAGAATCAACTGCAGCAAAGCTGTTCTGCCTAAAAAGAACTTTACGTATCAAACGAAAGGTTGTTTAAAAACTGAAGAAATGATTCAGCTGTGTTAGCGTTCACTACTTCTCAAGGTAATTTATTTCATTGTGATATAGCATGTGGCAAAAGGGAATACTTATGTATATTAGGATTACTAATCAGCTGCTTGATTGTTTTGTTGTGGTTTGTACGGCCAGACCATATGGAGGGGAGGGGGGGGGCTCAGTTATGTAGTTTTCACGTGGTATTTTGTAGTGACCATGGTACAGCTGATATAAAAATTTCAAGTGAGATAAAGTTCGGCGATGAGCTAGTTTTTTCAACTTAGCTCTGGCACGAAGAACTTACACAGTGTGAAAACGCTGGTATGTAGTGTATATAAACTTTAAGGCCAATTTTTGCACTCTTGACGTACGACGTAATTTTCGTTTAAAAATGAAAGCTTTTTTGGCGCGTTGCTGCAAATGTTTTCTATGCATGCTTCCCAAATTAAACAGTTTGTTATTGTAAGACCTAAATCTTTTATTTGATTGTTTTTTTTTCAATGTAAACATTATTATTAGCATAGGAAAATTTTATGGGTTTTTTTGTTGCTAAATGTCTTCAAAGTATTAAGCTTCAATCTATATGTTTGATACCATACGCCAATAGAGTGCAACGTATCATTGAGTCGAACTTGGTCAGAGCGGTGAGTCACATTAGCATACACAACACAGTCGTCAGCAAACAGTCGGATCTTCACAGGCGAATTAACAGACAAATAAATGTCATTTATATAAACAAAGAACACTAAAGAGCCAAGTAACGAACCTTGTGGTACTCCTGAGTGAGCATCCAATGTATCGGAAATACAATCATTAACGGCAACATACTGTTTCCTTGAGGACTACTGCGATTCTATCCAACGAGTGATATGGTGTTCAATGCCCATAGAATGTAGCTTGGTTACCAAATCAGCATGCGGAACTGACTTGGTAACCAAACTACATCTTGCGAGGTATGAAGTCTACCTCGCAAGATGTAAACCGAATGAGACCGATCTATTTTGCACCCCTTTCAAGAATGCCAACAATTTGGCTTAAGGCGTTACCAAAATCATTTAACGCAGGATACCCCCCTCACCTCTTTTAGCGGGCCACAGTGACGACATACAGTTCCATAAGAGCTGCGACAGTGAAGATAGTGGAAACTGGGGGCAGTGCAGAGAGATCGAACAAAAACAAATTGCACCTAACTTTGGCGTTTCAATTAACGCCTTTTGAATATCCCACATACCATGGGATATGGGATATTCCATGGGATAATATCCCATGCATATACCATGGGATAATATCCCATGGTTATTGCGGCAGATTTCAATCTTCCTGGAATTAATTGGACCACAATCTCAACTAAATCGAAGGAAGCAATAGACTGCCAACGGCTTTTAGACATGGCATTCAGCCGTGACCTCACGCAGGTCGTCACTGACAGTACACGTGAAACAGGGTAATCGCATTCCATACTGGATCTAGTTTTTATTGACGGGCGAATCGACACATACAACGTTGCAATTGAACATGGATTGTCGGACCACAAATTTGTTTCAGTTGAGATAAGCATTGATGGTGCCTTGCCATGCAAAAAAGAAAGCTTCAGGCATGTGCGCAACTTCAACAAGGCCGATGATACAAGTATAATTGATTACTTGTCGTTTTCTTTGGATGCGTTCAGTGAGGAAAGTGACGTCAATAAGATGTGGATAAGGTTTGAACAAATTGTCACGCTATGTATCAACAAATTTGTGCCCTTGCAAAAAAAGAAACAAAATAAACAGAATCCTTGGATGAATAGGAAGATAATACATTTGAAGCGCGCCATTAACCGCCAGAGGCAAAAAGTAAACAAAGATCCATCCAAGATACGCAATTTATCAAGGCTTCTGCGTGCTGAACTGAAAGAATCAAAAACAAAGTATTACGAAGAAATATTGCCGACATTTATGAAATCTTCCCCCCATCGTTTTTGGCGCCACTTATCTCAGAAAAAAGACCACTCAAGACGCCTGCATTCTCTTGTTGTCAATGATGAATTGGTGACGGACTGCTCTTCCATCGCTTACCTACACAACAGATTTTTCCAGTCAGTGTTTACTGCTTGTCCTGATAATGGTGATGCATCCACGCCACTTCCTTCTCAGTTGTCAGTTATGTCTGACGTTCAGATCACTTATGAAGGCATTGTATCATCATTACTGAACATGAACGTGAAAAAGTCGATATCGGACCAGATGGCATACCGAATGATTTACTGCGAAGGTATGTGGAATGGGTTGCGCACTATTTATACATAATATATAATGCCTCAATAGAGCAAAAGCGTGTCCCAGACGACTGGCTTATGGCGAAGGTCGTGCCAACGCATTAGGGTGGAGACCAACAAAAGGTGGAAAATTACTGTCCAATTTCCCTCACCTGTGTATGTTGCAAGCTTTTAGAGCATATTATATCCAAAGCTATGTAAATGTATCTTGAGGGCACAAAAACATTTTTGCCTAATCGGCATGGTTTATCCACTGTAACCCAATTAATAGAAACAGTCAATGACTTCACGCGTGCCTTAAATAATAGTGTTCAGATTGACGCAATATGTCTCGACTTCTCCAAAGCCTTTGACAAGGTTCCCCACAGGGAGTTAATTAATAATTTAGCCCACCTAGGCATAAATCATAACATAATACAGTGGATAAGTGCGTACCTGACAGGCAGAACACAATATGTAGAAATAAACGGCTTCAAATCTGAGTTATTAAGCGTTACCTCAGGGGCACCGCAAGGTTCAGTTTTAGGACCGATATTATTCTTAACTTACATAAATGACATTTCATGCAGCATAGATAGAAGTACTACAGTTCGACTTTTTGCAGACGACTGCCTAATTTATAAAGAAATACATAGTGAAGCTGACCAAAAAACGTTTAATGATATTCTTGATACTGTCAGTAATTGTTGCACTGAATCTAAAATGGAAATAAATCAAACTAGAACAGTTGCTTTGTGTGTCACAAACAAAAGTAAGCGTCTCTTCTATTCCAATTACACCCCATGTTCTACCCACCTGTCTACCGTCAAAGAAATAAAATATTTAGGTGTAACAATATCCAGTAGTCTAAATTGGAGGACCCGTTTGGAAAACATTTGTGCGGTGGCGGAGAGAAAACTATGGCACTTGCGAAGAAAATTAAGACTTGCTACGACTCCCGTTAAGCTAGCAGCATATCTTACGTATATTCGGTCAACATTGGAATATACCAGCATTGTGTGGGATCCCTCGGAAATCGGCCTCAATAGTATGCTAGAAAGAGTAGAAAGGCGAGCTGCCAGGTTTATTCTTCCAAAGTACTCCTCGACTGAGTCAGTAAACGAAATGCTACGCTCTCTTCAACTGCCCACTTTAGCTGAACGACGGCAATTGGCAAGGACGCAGTTCTTGTTTTTATTGTCAAAAAATAAATAAACATAAACAAAACAAAATACTTAACGCCACGCCGCGGAAGAAACCTAAGAAGTGTAAACGATTACACATACGAAGTGCCACAACAGCGTGTCAATGTATATGCGAATTCAATTTTTCCAAAAACAGTTCGTCAGTGAAATGCTTTGCCATTACCACTGGTTCATTGTGATTCGCTGGAAAAATTTCAGGGAGGGCTCAAAGATATTTTTCTGTAAGCATGGTCTACTATGTTAATTTATTGCAATTTATTTGTATGCTTACTACGACTGCACTGTTTTTCCTTCAGCCTCAATGCCGATGTTTTCAATGTATGTCATGTGACATTTCCATGTTCAAGTGTTGCTGTTTAAATTGCTGTATGATTTGAATGTATTGATGTTTGTCATTCTTAGTATGTCCCATCCCTGCAACAGCTGAAAGGCTAACAGTAATTGGAAAATAAAATAAATAAAAATATACCCATTTTAATGGGTATTTGAAGTCACGTCAAAACACACATCGATACTGATTAACATGTTTGACACCTAAAATGCGAACACCAACTCTGGAATACAGCATTTTCGTTACGTGGGGATGATTCAACAGATAGTGGCCGCACGGTGTGTCTCGCGGAAAAATAAGTGCTCGGGACCAGTCCTGTCTCCGCAGTTTCCCGGACAAAGCGCTACAGTTGCAATTGGCGAGAAAAAAAATTAGGGTATCCTAAAGCTTCGCCTTTAGGAAATGAACGTGATAGTGATATGCTGTTTTAAGTACTTATACTTCAAACATTGCGAAAAGTTGATTCGAGCGCGAAAACTTGACACGATCACTCACACACGCACACACCCATGCATCAAACACACACAGCGCCCACTTCCAACTAATTTATTCATAGCTCGAAGGCTTGAATATATACAGGACACATTGTGCAACACACACCATAGAAGGCCAACAGCATACATTATCGAATGTGCAGTTAATCAATGTCATAGCCTCAGAGCAATAAACTGAAGTTCGCTTGGTAACAACGAAATTGAAGGGGCGCTTACACAGTGATCTTTATTTTTTTAATGAAAAAGGTCTCTAACACTTCACGTGCAGTTTTACTTGCGCTTCTGCCTAGAATCTTCGTCACAGAAAATCGTGCATCACAACCACACGAGATGACATGCGCAACCAGGTGCGCATACTTGTCATCTCTTTTTGTTAATTTTTGGACGTGCTCGCTTAATCGATCATTAATACACCGTTCGTTTTGGCCAATGTTCACTTTTCCGCAGGATAAGGGTATGGAGTACACAACCCCCATGGAACACTTAACAAAGGCCCTCTCATGTTTCTTCTGGCAGCCGCACTTCTTCCTATTGCACACACGTTGGCACAGTCTTCCGATTTTGTCTGGTGCGGAAAACACCATCGGTACGCCGTGCCTGGCCGCGACTTTCTTGAGGTTGTGCGAGACCTTATGGATATATGGCACAACTTGTGGCCTAATCCTTAAGGGCTGGGTAGCAGTCATTGCTTCCCGTGTTCCACGTTTAAACTTCTGCAGAAGTGATTCAGCAACGATCGTAATGACCGATCAAGGGAACCCAGCAGCCTCTAGTCGGCTCACCTGATTGAGGAAAACTAACTTTCATGCTGTGTGGGCACGACCTCTTTAGCGCTGATTCCAATCAAAGAGACGCAACGCCCGTTCTTCACAATCTTTGAGTGGGCAGAATCCTACGGCAACAGCTGCTCCTCAACACGAAGATAAGACCAGGAAAGATGCTCATCGTTCCACGTGAGGCTTAAGTCTAAAAACTTCAGACAAGCTTGTTGAGGCAATTCAACAGTAAAGGAAAGCCCTCGTCCTAGTCTTATAAAAACGTTTAAAATAAAATCAGGGGATGTAAGGTCACCCTGTTTATCTAAAAGAATTAAAAATTGTCAACGTACCCAAATAACTTTAGAACCCCCTCCGCCATTTAAAAGCATTGTCCAAGTCCCTCTCTACATCCGCTAAAAAAAATATCGCAAAGGACCGGTGCGACACAGGAACCAATGCAGATTCCTTGCCGCTGAAGAAAGGGCTTTTCGTCAAACATAATAAAAGTTGCATTGAGATAAAATTCTAAAAGCGATATAGAATAGTCTACATTAACGCCCACGTCATTTATAAAATTGACGTCACCATTCTCTTCTATGCAGGATTTTACACAGGCTAGAAGCTTGTCATGCGGTACGGAATAATACAGATCTACAACATTCACTGAAAAGGCGGCCTGTAGTAACGCGAGACCGCAAAAAGTCGCCCACATCACTTGAGCACTTCGTACGGAAAGGGTCATTCACCACGAGATTCTTTAGCTTGCTCTGAAGAAATCTGCTAACGTTAATCTGCCAAGACCCACCTTCACTAACAATAGTGCGAAAAGGTACATCCGGTTTGTGTTTCTTGGCCGAGAAAAAAACGTTGAGGTTGCTCCCTTTGCTGTTCTTTATGTCCTTAGCTAACATTGTAAGCCCAGCATTCTTACAAAAATCAGCGAACTTAGACCTAACGCGAGTCGCTCCCAACTTAACTGGGCGGAAGTTCTTCTTGATAGCCGCTAAAGCCTTTTCTTTGTATGCTCCCTCAGGCATGACCACAAAGCAACCTTCTTTGTCAGCTAGCATTAACGTTAATTTGTGGTCTTTAAAAACGAAACTACGTTATTTAAGCCTTTATCTTTAAGTCTGTCGTTATTTAAGCCTTTATCTTTAAGCCTTTATCTTTAGAACTTCTCGGACTAAACAGGGACAAGTCCCTGTTTAGTCCGTCAAGTTCATGGGCAGAAATGCGAGGCGGAACGGCAAACTTTGGTCCCTTCCGAAGCCATGTCTCGATTTATGCTGGAATGTATGCGTCCTGTAGCACCACAATGCGCTTCTGTTCTTCCCTTCTTTGCTTATCAAACACCTTGAGCAGTGGGTTCAGGACCTGCTTCCACCTCACTTCCGTGAGTACGACCACTTGCTGCCTCAGCCATCGAAGGTGTTGAGCAGCCTGCAATTGCGGAAGAAGACTGTAGTGGACCACGCGGAGCCAGTCATGAAACAAGCGCACCTGACGCCAAAGTTCCGCCTTGAGAATCTTGCAAGCCCTTTTGACATGTCTCCAGGATGGTTGAACGCCTCCGAATAAGGCACAGACTTTCTCAGAAGAGAAACCCTTGCGTATGCAGAAGGCACACTTCCCTGCTTGGCATGTGGCCTCGATGATGTTGCGCGCAAGTCCATCAATTATTGACACAAGGTCTAACGGGTTAAAAGACAGGCCCACTGTACTAGAAATCTATTCTAAAAGAACTTGTGCCCGGGTATCGGCTAGCTCAATAAGGTTAATCAGCCCACCCACTTTGGCACCCTCGTGCACCGGGAACCAAGTTATGATGTGATGAGCAAAGACCTTACCCATAAGTGGCATAGCAACCTCCTCACACGCTGCACCACTCGAGAAAGCTCGAAGGGCTCCGTATAAATTTCTCTCCTGTCCGGCTTGAGGAGCGCCAGCGCAATAGTCAGCTGCACTACCTTGGAAGCCGACGATGTCGTGATTTACGCGGTTGATAATTCTCGCCCCTATATATTCACAACGCTTGCAACAAAGTGACTGTAGTCTAGTTCATACTGGGCAGCGTCTAAAAACGATGAATCAGACTCGTTTGCAATAGCGTTACGCAAAAATGAAGAGGCACGAGCTGTCCTCCTGCGAGTATAGAAAATTGTATGCATTTACCTCAGAATAGGGCAAAACGTAATAACCTGCCGCGCATTATCTAGAAGCTGAACGCTCCTGTCTTTTATCGTCGTCTGATTTATCCCAATTTTAGCCAGGATACCCCTTCCAGCCGCCATAGACAAGAGTCAGGCAATATATATGGTCTGCTGTTCTTCAATCACTGCCTATAATGTGTTGTGTACGCCTGGGCTTGCTAGATTATCTGTGCTTGTGCGCGTTCGGAGCCCTAGGACTCTCGAAATACTCTTTCTGATGAGCGTGTCGAGCTTCTTAATTTCGTGTTTTTGCCATCTGTACATAGGGATCACATAATTCGCGTGGCTCATTCGAAACACTTGAAAAAGTTTCAGGAGGTTATGTTCCTTGAGTCTTTCTTTTCTGTTATAAAAGTTTTATTACTCCTGCAGCATCTCTTGTGAGTTTACTTAAAGTACGGCCGTGCTGACTGTTAGGTTCAAAAATCATGCCTAGCACCCCGAGAGAACGAACCCTGTGTATATCACACCCGGATGACGTTCGCATCCCAATATCTATCTCCTCGGGAGGCTTACACCCTGTTCGCTTGGGTCCCCTTCTGGTTGGGCGATAGAGTAGCAACTCTGATTTAGAAGTCGAGAGCAGGAGACCCATGTTGCTGACGCGTTTCTCTACGCTATACACTGCGTCTTGTGTTGTGCCTTCAACATAACCGTCTGACCCACCAGAGAACCATATGGCGATGTCGTCTGCATATATTGTGAAGCGAATACCCGGCATCTGTTCAAGCTCGACGGCCAAGCCCTGAATCGCTATATTAAACAAGAGCGGCGAGATAACCGACCCCTGTGGTGTACCACGTCGCCTGAGATCATGAGACTCCGATCTAACGTCACTTAATTTGATCGTGGCCCTTTTACCTCGAAGAAAAAACTTTACAAATCTGTAAAACTTTTCTCGCAAATCAAGGCGGGAGATCGAGTCTAGAATATGACTATTGGACACGTAGTCGAAGGCCTTTTCAAGATCGAGACCAAGAATGGCCCTCGTGTTTCCGGTGCATCTATACAATATATTAGGCTTGATGAGAAGCATGACGTCCTTCGTGCAAAGGTGTGGCGCGAAGCCTAACCTGTTGTTTGCTAATAGACCCTCGTCCTCAATGTACTTAGAGTACCGATCATTTATTACATGATCCGCCACTTTGCCCAAAGAAGATGTAAGGGAGATGGGCGGGATGTTTTCAGCACCCGTGCGGCATCCTGGCTTGAGAATGAGAATCAGGAACGCAACCTTCCACTCATATGGAAATACACCTGAATCTGAAATATGGTTGATTTCTGCCGTTATGACCTCAATTTACCTGTCGTCTAAATTGCGCAGCATTTTTTTATTTACGCCATCCGGTCCCGCAGCTGACCAGTCATCAAGTTTCCGGAGCGTTTCGCGAACGTCCGCTTCCTGAAATGGCCAGGCCCTCGCTCTATTTTTCCTCATATCACCGGCACCCTGGTCCCGTGGGCCCAGCATCATCCGCCAAGGAAAGCTGTTAGCTTCGATAGGGATGATGAAATTGACATGCGTGCCAAGCGCATGTCAATTTCATCATCCCTATCGAGCTGCCTCTCCGGATGTAGAATTTTATCCACCACCTGATTATGATTCGTTCTGGTCTTATTCTCGCAGAGCAGGTGCTTGAATAAGTTGAATTTCCCACCTATTCGCATCTACCCATTCAACATGTTACACACGTCATGTCGTTGCGGTTTCTCGAGCTCTTGGCGCTCAATTTTCTAGGTTAGGTCACCTAGTTTCTTTCGAAGCCTACGATTGCGCTTTAGCGTCTTCCATCGAGAAAGTGGAGATTTCTTGGCCTCTAATAATTGTGCTAATCTGCTATACGATTCACCTCAAGCTCTGTGTGTACAGACTTTGTCGCTTGTTCTACATCTTCTTTCACTGTAGCAAGCCAATCTTTTAAGTCCTCTGGAGATTCAATCCCTCTTTCCTTCCTGATACTACGGAAATGGACCCAGTCTATGTACTTGAATGCTCTTGGAGGTTTTCTGCCTACCTGCAGCACTGCGCTAACGATATAATGATCACTTTCCAACTCTACCCCCAAGTTAGCAAGTTAGCATAAGGAAATTCCCCTGCCCACCCTACGAATGTGAGGTCAGGAGTTTATTCTTTTGACACGGAGTTGCCAATACTGGTGGGAAAGTTGAAATTGGTAACAAACGTGAGGCCAAGATCTGCCGCAAACTACTAGAGGTTCTCGCCCTTGCGTATGGTGTGTGTGTGTGTTGTAACCCGACGCCTTATGTTGGACATTAAAATCCCCGGCCACAACAATTTGGGCACTGGCCCTGCTTGCCATAAAAACCGCCTTTTCCAACAATAAAGTGAAACGATGCTGCCTCCCTCTTGGGGAATTGTACACGTTGAGAATAAATACTTTATTTTTAGCTCTCTCGCTAGGTGTAACCTCGCCAAAAAGGTATTTAATTTTGCACTTGGCCATTTTTAAGTAATGCTCGATAAAGGTTTGTTTGTTGGAGACCGGAGCGGAGAACCCATACCCTCCGGCCCTTTCCTTATGTACGATTTGTAGCCCGAAATAAAAACTTGATCAACCAATACTTCTTGCAACAGGAATGTGCGGTCGTGATTCACTCGATCTGCTGAACTGCTGTAGCACCGCCTTTTTTTGAGAGAAGCCCCAACGGTTCCATTGTCAGATCATAAAGCTCAATATACCATTACTCGTAGCCATCATTGAAGATATTGGCTGATTAGGTCAGGGTACTACCTCGGGTCTACCCAGAATATGTAGCTCTACTTTTAACCAGTGTGTTTATGCCCTTCTTAGCTCCCAGTTTGCCTATCTCTTTCTCAAGCTTGGAAGTCCTGGCGCCAAACGATGCCATTGCATCTATTATTTGCCTAAGCGTATCCTTAATATTGTCAAACAATCTGTGATTGCTACCCGAAAATCAGGCTCCTCATTCCATACGTGCTTAATAGTTGCCTTTAGCTTTGCCGGCCTAACCTCAGAATGAGTATCTATTGGAACTTCAGCTTTTGGCGACTCTTCTATATTCTCGACTAGGTTGCGACGGAGAAGCAGCCTTTACCACATTAGCTCCCTTGATTTCTGCTATTTCAGCTTCGAGCTCTAAGAGTAGCATTCTCCTTTTGGATGCGACTAACTAGTTCAAAGCTGACTTCTTTGAATCAGCGCCCCTCTTTACCTCTGCTTGTGTCATCTTCTTCGCCTTGGTAAAAATGAGCCTTGGCCAGCTCCTTTGGTTGTGATGCGAACCAAAGTAATCCCGAAGCGTGATCTTTTTATAGAGCCAATCTTCTATTTGATCGAGATTGGCTGCCCTTTTAGTGAGAGTGGCCCGCGCTGAGTAGCACTCTCACCCTCTTGCTTGACCGGGTACAGTGGTGGGAAATGTTCTGCGGCGTAGCCTTGCTGAAAACCGGGACCGAAGACTTGCTTCTGTCTCTCCTTTCTTCTGGGACGCAGGGCATAGTGTATCTGGAAGCACTGCTTGCACGTCTTATCTGCTGTGATGTGTTCGCCTTCACAGAGTTTGCACATAAGCTTTCAATCGGGCTCCTTTGACGAGGACTGAAGGCCGCATCCTCTACATATGGCGTCATCTGGCGTGGGGCATACGTCAGCGTGATGTGTGGTCTTGGTGCAAGCGTAGCAGATATCTGTTTGTCTTCTGGACAGCGTACAGCGGTACATGCTCGCGTCACAGATAACATGATTTGGAACTTAGAGTCCATCGAACAAAATCACCACCACTTTTGAGCTCTTTATTCGCTTTGCTTGAAGAGCCGTTTAGTTCCTGTCATGAACAATCGGTGCCTGAACTTTCGCCAGGTCTATGTCGAGGTCTACGCCTCATATGACCCCCTTGTACAAGTAGTCCGGGGCAGCCATATACGCGGTGACTTCGTACTTTACACAGCCTATAGCAACGCTGGATATGCTGGCATATGCTCTGGCGTTCTTTTATGTCAAGGGGCTCACCACCGCAATGCTCTGCGTGAAGTTGGGGCAAACTATATCTTCAGTGATTTCTTTCTCGGCGAATTTCACCACCTTGGCCAGGGCAAATGCAAACTTGATTTGGCTAACTTGCCTCATGTCAAGGCCATAGCGTGGTCGGACAATCACCCGCAAATGATCTTTCGGACGTTGTGACATTCATGACGCAGCGATAACTTGCTTTTTCACGTTTGTGAATGACCGACGAGGCTGTGACAGTGTCGCCATGCTGGGTTTGCACCCGTCCCCTCACCCATTCTGTGGGGAACAGTCTCAATTTCTGTCGATTAATATCCGTCGTTTAACCAGGAGATTGGAGCTCCTCAGGAGCAACATCCTCCCCGTCTTCGCAGTTTGCATAGACATGGCGTAAGCTCCGCCGTGGTGGTCTAGTGGCTAAGGTACTGGGCTGCTGACCCACAGGTCGCGGGATCGAATCCCAGATGCGGCGACTGCAATTCCGATGGAGGCAGAAATGTTGTAGGCCCGTTTGCTCAGATTGGGGTGCACGTTGAAGAACCCCAGCTGGTCAAAATTTCCGGAGCCCTCCACTACGGCATTTCTCATAATCATACGGTGGTTTCGAGACAATAAACCATACATATTATTAAATCAGACATGGCGTAAGCGGTTGCATGGCGGTGAAGTGCGGGAACGTGCTGCGCGTTCCGCAGCCGCCACAAATGCCTGCGCTCGGTTTGCGCGAGGGCCCAGGCTTAGCTCGGCTACTGCTCGATGCTGGTAGGAAAGTCCTCCCAAGAGGATGAAAAAAGGCACCCACTTTGAATATGGGTATCCACGTGCTCTGGGTAACTAGGCCGGTACGTCGATGATAAAAGTGTGGTGGTTATAGTGTCAAAAAAACGCCAAAGAACATGGAAAACGAAGGAACCGATGTGAGCATCTCCGCACACCTCGGAAACCGCAGCGCCTCTCCCGTCCAATAATATACCAGGTTATTTGCGATCCCACAACAGCTTTCAGGTGATGCTGTTGTCAGCCTGGAACTCTGCAGTGTTTCTATAGTACCACAACACAGAATACGCGAAGCAGTGTAGAACACAATGTGGTTCCGATATACCCGGATTTATTTAGATTCTTGAAACCTCTATTCAACGCATAAATTTGGGCTCTTTGATCGGTGTTGAGGTTGTGCATTTTAGCAAGCGCAGACGAATAAACACTACAGGAAGAGTATAAAGTCTTTCCTCGTTACGAAGATTTTTTTTGTCAAGTACCCGTTCTGTATCTGTCTCTTTTATGTTTATTCCGCTGCGCTTGATGACGTGCACAGTTTTAGAACTTTTGGGACCCGAAAAATTTTTGACCGACCGACCGACCTGTTCCATTTCTTGAGCAGTGATGACGCATCGCTGACAGCAATACAAAAGCCTTTATTTCATACAGCAGCGCACTTTTATAGATAACGCTGCATGCCGGTCAAGCACACGTGATCGCTGGTATAATATTATCAGACCACGTGGCAGATACACAACATTCCTCCCTCCCTAATTTAAAGGTAAACGCGTGTCTTTCCGGGATCGTATTTGAGGGTTGATAGCGGTTGGGCGGACGTCTTGTGCGATTGCTTCTTCACAAAGGGTCCCTTCGGGTGATGACGTGATTGATTTTGTTGGGATGCTTGAAGGATCCGCTGCCGAGTTTTCTGCCTGAGACTGCGATGCTGGTTGCTCTGTTGAAGCGGCGTCGTGCAAGCTTCCATTACCAAGATGTATCACTAACCATGGGGTCACGAGGGGAAGCATCTCCTGAAGGAGTTGAGGGGAATTCTGAATTACGGACACCGGGAGTGGACTCAGGATGAGCCTTTGCAATGGCCAGATGGAGTGATGTCCTCGAACACGAAGTCCAGCTTGGTCTCAAGGGGCCGACATATACGAACCGAAATTGGTCTCCGACCTTCACTACAAACGTGGAGTCTCTTAATCGTTGTACCGGGACAGCTTCCTCCCACGACAATGGCTCCCCTCTCGTAGTCCTCTCCCCGGTCATGACTGTCCACAAGCAGCTACCCGAGCAGTCACTAACCGGGAACCGGAGGAAGAGCTGTCCAACCCAGATGAGGAGGAAACAAACACGGAACTTCTAGGATATCGAGACACTCTCAATCACTATAGACGATAACGCATTCATTACCCTCCACCACATCACACGCTCACACGAGAGGATGCAACTATTTTACGTCAACTGCAGGCGAACTCATTTCCGAACCTCTATTTCCTGCACATCCTCTATCTCACTTCTTACCCTGACAAGTTCCCTGGCTGTGGAGCGCTACCGACGTTATTTCACGCAACGCTTGAATGTCAGCGTCCGCCTGCCAAGCGCTCTGCCAACTCCTCTCCTATTCCTACCCTGCAAGTAACTTAGAAGTGTGGCAGTTTGGGCTAGTTGGTATGGCGTGACGATAGTTATAGCGCGAGAACAGAACATAACGAGATCTTCTTGTCTCTTTGTCGTCGTTCTGTTCTCGCGCTATAATTATCGTCATGTCCTACCCTGCAAGACGGTGGGGCCATGCTGCGCAATGAAAGCCCGAGTGCCCAGCGGGCGCTGGTTCGGCGGGCACGGGACGCAGCAGCGGCTGTTGGAGTTCTGGACTGAGAGCCCCACCCGCCATTTCTCTATGATTGAAATAAAAAGTTTTTCGCTCTCTGGTAGTCTTCACAAGAACTGCATCACCAACTTCCACCTGCGGATCCTTTCCTCGGCCCTCATTGCGATGGGTGGTTTCTCGCTCTAGGCGACTCCTCATATCGTGTACAAAACTTGGCTTCAGGGGCGGAAGCTTTACTCGAACTTGTCGTTTCAGGAACAGCTCAGCCAGCGTTCTTCCTGTTACAGCATTTGAGGTGTTTCTGTAAGCAAGCAAGAAATTGTTAAGTCACTGATGCACAGTTCTGTGCTGACCTGTCAGGTTATCGTGGAGGACTTGCTTCAGCAAAGTGGCTTTGGTTGTTTCAATTGGCCGTTCTCCTGCCCCATTCGATAAAACATGGTGCGGTGGCGTACGCACATGCCGAATCCCGCAGGAAGAGGTAAAATCTAAGAACTGTGCAGGAAACGGAGGTTCATTTTCATTTGTAATGTCCTTCAGCTAGCCAGACGCTGCAAATATCTCTTGCAGGCAGTTGACTGTTTCTGACGTCGTTGTAGTGCGGCGACACTCTACTTTTATCCACTTTGAATAAGAGTCAACAACAAGAAATAAGTTGGCGCCATCTTTCATGGCGAAATCGACTTCGACTCTTCTTTACCAAATATAAGTGGGATAATTCTATGAATCCGAAATTAATGGCCCTGTTGCTTTCATGGCGAATCGACTTCGACTCTTCTTTACCAAATATAAGTGGGATAATTCTACGAATCCAAAATTAATGGCCCTGTTGCTTTCACCGGCGTGTTCGTTTGTCACACTTGACATTCAAAGACAGTGTTAGCACCTTCTCGGATAATAGCACCTTCGCAATGTTAGCGCCTTCTCGGAGTTCGTCCGGAATGACAACTCGCTGACCCTACGTGGCACAGCCTTGCTGGTACGATACTTCGTTTCCACGAATGTATAAAGGCTGATATTGTTCATGATAGTGAGTGGTCCAGCCAGATAAGATGGACTGAATGACTCTGGAAAGAATAAGGTCTCTTTTAGTCGCACTAGCCACTTGGCTTGCGGTGAGAGGCGTTGAATCAAAAACTGCTAGACATTTTTGTGTATTCATATTTATGATTATCTGGAAGTGGAAGCCTGGAAAGGGCATCGGTAAGTTCCATGTTTTTGCCATTGTTGTACCGCAGTTTGCACTGGTAAGCTGATAACGTCATAGCCCAATGCTGAATCCTTGTTGCGGCCAGAAAGGAAATGGTTGGTATATAGCGTGAATTTTTGTCTGTACTGCTTGAAACTTGCTTATACTGAAAATTATGACCAGGGCTTCTTTCTTCCCTTAAGCATAGTTGCACTCCGCTGCGTTCAACATTCTGTAGGCGAAGGGTCTTTGTGAGCCATCAGGCATAATGTGTAAAATAACGGGCCCGAAACCGTTGGCCGAAGAGTCGCAGCTTGGCCCGGTTGGCTTTTTCACGTCGTAAAACCTTGGCTGTTGATAAGAGCCGGTTGATGCTAGGGAGCAAGTATGCCACGCTGTTTGACGTTCTTAGGTGGCCGTGCGCGACTGTTTCTTTTGCGCTCGTCTGTCGCTCTCTGCCGTTCCAAGAACGGCTCAGAGACCCATTTTCGCGCTGTTTGCCGGAAAGCGACGTTGCCAATCTGCGACGGAGGGGCGACCTGGGTGTGCCGCGTCGTCTGTTTTCGGCTCTCCGCATCATATGCGTCTCCCACCGGACACTGCGAGTTGCTTGCTTCTTGCTCCGTGGTTTTCATGCTGTAATGAATGCATGCATGCTTCTTGCAGAAGGTAAAAAGGCATTTAATTTCTGTCTCCCTGTAGGCGACACGGTCCAATGCTCTGTAAAGCTTGGGCGAAGAGGGATAAGATAAAGAAGAGAGAGCACTCACCGCACAAGAGTGACTGAAATAGGCAGCGGATGGGAAATATGGACGACATGGCCAACATGGTTGAAGGAGTCCGAAGACGGGGCACCATTCGGCGAAAGCTATACGGCGTCAGCGCATCACGTACGGTGGGCCGATCGGTGAGAAGTACACTAACGTCGAAGATTGCGGGTGACACAACCGTATAGCTCGCAATTTAGCTGCTGAGTCTCCTTTACGCTACGAATTTCATACGTACGTCATACGTGCTGTTCTCAGGCTTGCCTTCATCACTTAATAGAACGTTTATCATCTTCGGTATTCACAAAAGACGCAGCGTAAAACCAAACGTGTGCCAAAACTGGTGCCCGCACAAGTGGTGCCAGCTGTCCAGTGTTAGAAACAACTGAAGAACATGTAATATATGCCCTCCGAGATTTGGGAAGGTTCGTAAGCCTACATCGATTATTTGAGTACGGCTCGTCAGGACGTTGAGCTTAGGATAGATATGGGGGGTTTATCATCCCAAAACCACCATATGATTATGAGAGACGCCGTAGTGGAGGGCTCCAGAAATTTTGACCACCTGGGGTTCTTTAACGTGCGCCCAAATCTGAGCACACGGACCTACACCATTTCCACCTCCATCGGAAATGCAGCCGCCACGGCCGGCTTAAGCACATTGAGCTTAAGGACATTGAGTCCAAAGCGAATGAAAGCATCCGTTCGAAGTATGGTGCAAGAATACTTTAGGTAAGCGAACGCCGCAAAGCGAGCGCTTGTCGGAGAGGAACCAATTATGTTCTCGTTTGCAGCAGGCCGATAGATGGCTCGCCAGACTGAGGACCACGGTGGGCTGCTGGCTAATTCCGCAAAGCACATCCGGCACGTGGGCGTTGGTTTCTGAATGTGAGAAAACCGGGTTATCGCGCGATGTCAGCCAGCGACACGCATAAAATGACGCCGCGAAATAGGGGGTGATAAGGGAGGAGGTTGACAGTGCAGCGAGGATGTTGTGGCTACGATAAATGAGTGCCTCTACTTTTCCACATATGATGCTTTTCTACACCAAGAGGTGGGGTGGGCGTAGGGGGGGGGGGGAGAGCCGGGGCAAAGTTTATAGCGCCATCTATCGGGCTTCTGGCGAAGCAGATCATTGTCAGGCAGTGTATAGTGCCGGCGTTCACTCACCAAAGTAGTCTTGCACCGTGGTTCACAACATTCAGCCCCCTCCTCTTTCAAGGAACTCAATAGATTTCGATTATTTTTCTTGGGATCTAGTCGCTGCGTGAGATATGAACGGCATGTAACGTTGGGAAACACAAGCTTGTGGAGAACGCAGAACCACTGCTAGGTGGCAGCATATAGTCTTAGTGAAGCGTAAGAAACACCTACGTTTCTTTCTTCTCATGACTTCGCCTTGTCAGCACAGCGTAAGAAACAACAGGGCCTTCAGAATTACTTATGCATTTTCTATGAAAAAACGCACCACCTAGCACTTACGTATTGGTGTTGCGCCTCGGATATGAGTAATATTTCTTTTCTTATCAACAATGTTCACAAGTATCGACGTAAATCTGCGGAGCAAGCTCCTTCATCATCATTCACTTTGTTAATATGGCATAAATTCTGATCACAGCATGGAGGATTTAAAAAAATCACAGTATGTTCACGGTGTGAATGATCATGAGTGGGGCGAAGCGGGTTTTGTCGCTAAACAACCAACCATCTGCGAATATCACCCACTTCATCATCAAAGACGTGACAAACACTGCATGTATTTATAAAAAAATGTTATTCTTCGAAAGTGATAGCTATACGACGCTTAAATTCCCCATTAAGTATAACGGCTTTATGGTCGGTGAAGTGGTGAATCGGTGATGGGGTGAATCGGTGATGGGGTGTAGTGGGATGTTTGCAAGGACAAAGTGGTGGGGCAGTTTCCAAAGGTGGAACTATAAGCGGTCACGTACAACAAGGGATGGACACAGTGAGATAATCTATAGTTCTCTAATTAGCACCTGGATACAAGTACACGACCATCTTGCATTTCATATCGACTACTTCTCAACATTGTTTACTTTGTGGTCGGTGAAATGGTGGAACGGCGATGTGGCGTAGTGGGATGTTTGCAAGGGGGAAGTGGTGGGTAGTTTGCAAAGGTGGAACTATAGGTGGTTACGTACAACAAGGGATTGACACGGTGCGAGAATCTCTAATGCGCACCTGGATACAAGTACACGACCATCTTGCACTTCATATTATCTACTTCTCAACAGTATTTGCTTTGTGGTCGGTGAAATGGTGGATCGCTGATGGGGCGCAGTGAGATGTTTGCAAGGACGAAGTGATGGGCAGTTTGCAAAGTGGAACTATTAATGGTCATACCCAAGCTTTTAGGAGGTTCGCCCCTAAAAAAAATTAACCTCCTTGCTCACAAACAACTACGCTGACACCGCTTACACCGCAATTATCATGAAACGAGCCTCCTAACGCCATCGTCTTCACAAGCCATATGTGTCCTATGCAAATATACATTGCACAAAACATAGGTGCGACATAGGTGAAGTGAAAGAGAAAAAGGTATCATACTATACCTAAGGTCCCTCGATGTTGCTCCTCCCGAGCAGGATACAGGCACCTTAAAGCTAATTTTCCGGCGGAGCCCTCACTTCGTCTTTGCGGCGTTTGCAGGGCTTAGAAATACGTTAAAATTGCTTTTCACGTGTTTTAAAGTGCACGGTAAAACAGCCCGACCTAATGATTTTCTCATATGAGTGGTCTGACGCATAATAATAAGGAACAATGACAACTTTTTTTTTCACATAAACGCTAATGTTTCGTAAAACGGCAACGGCAAGTTTTAATTCGTTTCGAATGGCACAGTTGGCACCGTTTCGATGTGTAACTATTGCGGTCCGGTATCTCGGCCTGTTTCGTGTGCGTGTAGAGCTCCTCAGTGATTTCCAAGAATAGCTTTGATCAGTAAACAAACAAAAAGGAGAACGTACTCGAGTGGTCGGTAATTCGGACAAAGATGCTAAAGTATGCTGGTGTCGTAGAGAAACCACACAGTGATTCACCAGAACGCCTTTATTACGACGAGCCATAATTTTTCTGGCCCCAACGTTTCGCTTACATTCTGTAAGCCGATTCCCAGGCAGGCGGGTTCCCGCAACTCCAGCGAGACCAGCGATATGAACTTTCGTAGTAACCATAGTACGGCTGGAGTAATTGTTCACAAACGCAGCTTGGACCGCAAGTAATCCAATCTCGTGGTCCCATGCAAGGCTAAAAGATAGCGATAACATAAATGCGTTTTGTTGAAGCCTCTTAATGATATGCAATATTGTCTGTTACATATATCTACACTTCGGGTAAGACAACATGAAACAACGAGTGCAGTCTCCCCTGTGGGTTTGATCATCAGCTTTTGATAAGTGAAACTCAGTCGTCATCTCTAGCGACACGGCTGTACTATTATCACTCGCTGAGTATGTTTTACGCTTTCCGAAAATAAACTGAAATATATGATGTTTGTAACTTTTAATTTATCTTGTGAATCATTCACTTAGGTTAACTCTTGATATCCTACAAATTGGCATTCCAAAGCCCCTGTTCCCGTCAGTTCTTAGCCATGGTATACAGTGATATATTGTGCTACACTGTGAATGGATATTCTACATTTTACCCTTATCACGTGTCCCCTCCTATCCATCGCGTTGATTTCCCACGCCTTCCTATAATGTACAGCTATGAGCTCGAGCAGCGTATGTTGGGGGACTACTTCGTAAGACATAATTGAAAAGAATATAATTTTGCTAATGACGAGGCAGTAGAAACATCCTGTCTACTTCGTTTCTGCTGTGTGGTCTTCAGCGCAGTTATATTTTTTCCTTCATGTACAGCTATGCTATGTTCTACACTCGCCGTCCTCATTACCCTCTACCTTTTCATCGTCCTCAACATCTCTTCCTTTCCCCCTTAATACACAGTACTACACATGTATATGCTGTGCCAGACTCTTCCCACATTCTTACCCTCACTCTTCCAAGCCCTTGTTATACTATAGTACACATGGCTATGCATCATTTACCCTCCCCTTCCTTCTTTCTTCCCTTACCCTCACACGTTTTCCTCATTAGACTTTTCCGTCTAGATGCGTCCTCCTTTAACTCAGTTTCTTTTCCCACCCATTCTTACGTTGTATTGTACACGGCTGGGCTATGCTTCACTCTCCCCTCATCTTTTCCCTTCACCTAACATTCACAGCATTCCCCTCACTCTTACATCTCTGTCAGAGATCGTGCTATATTATACTACTTATGGCTACGTAATGTTATGTTTTACATTATTCCATTATCATTTGGTATCCTCCTCACCCTAAATCCCTTTGCCACACCCCCTACTACATATACCTTACATAGCTATGCTATACATGGTTTCGGTACCATACATGTCTTTGCTATTCTGTACCCTTTCTCATTCTCCTTTCCATCTTCCTTAAACTCGCTTCTCTTTCCCGCCTCTTTACTATTCTGACTTTTTGAAGAAGCGCTGACATCAAATTTCAAGATCAAGAAGCGCCCATCATTCGATCGCTTGGTATGCATAGGTCTTCTTGGCCAAATTTGAATGGCATCCGTCACGTGGAAGTCATTTTATTTCGATGTGAAACAGCGTAGAAAAGCTCAGGAGAAAAAACGGAAAATAGACTGCCCTGTGACATCGACACTAGTGCTACGTGTTCGGTGTGATACAATGCACTAATATCATCCTGAGTGACGATGTGCCAGTAACAATGACGTCGACGATCTGAGTGTGTTTGGAGCCGACCCCCGGCCATACTCTCACTAATGGCTCTCCTTGCTGCGTTGAAGCGTGCGTGCAATTCATCGTGTCGCATTGACTGATTTGACATGACATCGTGTCGCATCGACTGATTTGACAATACATGCCAGAATGTCGGGGAACCGCTGCGCCGTGAGAACCTGCACGTCAAGGTGCGGAAATAGCGGGAATTGCATGGAGTTTCATGCCTATCGAAGCCATGAACCTCAACGCAGCCAGTGGGTTGACTTCGTACGTGTCGATGGACAGAGGGACTGCACGCCTAAGAACAGCCGCATTTGCTCGATTCACTTAGCGTTGAGCTGCTACAGGGTAAATCCTGTGTTGGCGAACGAGTTGGATTTCACTTGCAGTACAAGGGCCCTTCTTAAGGCTGTGGAGAAAGAGACCGGGGAAGAATGAGTTGGCGCTACTTAATCTAGCCGGCGGAAAACGCATGGAGTCTACGTCATCAGAGACACAGCTGGACTGACTGCATGTGCACTCCTAGCAGACGGAATGCCGGTGTGCGTGACGTCACCATTTTTTGTGAAAGCAGCGTGGCCGCGGGGTAGCGCTGACAGCACTACAGTTTGGCGGGCTTTCGACTCATTTTGAACAACGTTCAACAGCGGATATATTGACCAATGTTGCAGATATTTATTCGTACTTCAGATGCGTTTTAGGTCACGAATCGCTACTAGGGGGTTGATTGCTACTCGTTGACGCAAAAAATCTTGACATGAGTAAATTTGATGTCAGTGCTCCTTTAAGCACATCAAAAGTGCCACTTCTCGAGGCCTTCGCGTTCTGAATATATGTACAAAAGGTGTCAGAAAACTGCTTCAAAATAATTGGTTAATAAATGTATCATTGCTTACTCTTCCAAGTCTCCTGCACCGGCCATAGTTTCCACCATACGTTGAACTCGAGGAGCTGTTTCTTTGTGAGAAAAAAAATTGAAATACGACTTAATAATGTAACACCATGAACATGTTGGGAAGATCAACACATGACTCAGTTCAGACGGTTTTTATCGATAAAGAAGGCAGCATTTTATTTATTTCTTTATTCTTCCTACAGATGCATTTTTGATATATTGTCTTCATTATATTTATGTATACCCTATCTCTATTGTGGCCTTTGCGATTGTGATAACCTCCACAGATGGCGCGTAGAGGCAGCATGTGTGGGATCAATGACATATGAGCGATTGTTTTGGTATAACATATATTTTCTGAATATTTTACGCTTACAAAATTACCATTGTCCCTCTTTCTTAAGCTTGACACAATATCGTTGTCGTTTTTCTTTTCTGCAAAAGAGGTCTCTAATACCCAAGAACAATAATAAAATATCAATGGAACCTGTTTAGGCTTATATACATTGGCTAGCCAACAGCAGAAGTAAAAGTGTGTGCGATTTCTTACACCGGCATGATACAAACAATGCAGCTTCTCGGCTTATCGTCATAAGTTTCTAATTTACACAAGTTGCACCTGTGCTCACGAGTTTCAACTTGATTCTCACTCAGGGCTTATTCCTGGTAATTTTCTTGTTATTTTCGTTCCTCCAGTTATCTGGACATACCAAACGTAAACGGGAAAATATCATTATCATTTCTTATTGAGTTTAGCGGCGTATGTGTGCGTGCACGTTCTCCGTCGGGCAACGCCTCACTTTGCTGTTACGTATTCCGACGATTTAGACCGACAACGTGATTCACTGAGAAACTGTTCAATGGAATTCCATGTGCTAGAGTCTACATTCGCCGCATATATCTAACGAAGAACAATTCACGTGACATCTCATTAAATGCTTCTAAAACCCTCTTTCTCCCCATGTACAAAACAGTACGACCAACTAACAACCGCTAAACAAGAATGTGGGACAGAGAAACTAAAATATAGTTCTACAAGCATACCTAATAGATTAGGATGAATTGTATTTTAGAAACAAGGTGTGATCGAAATAAAGAAAAGCCAGTTTCCCCACAAAGGCAAAGCAATGATAGGAGAGCGACAAGTTGGAATTCCTCGAGAAGAGCGTCAAGCAGCTCGGAATGTGTGCTGCCCTGCTCAAACACAAAGAACACATGAAGGAATCGCAGCAAATCCACCGAGTAAACGGTCACGAGTGGGGCGAAGCGTGCGGGCGTTCGTCCGTTCGTTCGTCCGACTGCCTGTCATTTTTGTCTGTCTGTCTGTCTGTCTGTCTGTCTGTGTCTGTCTGTCTGTCTGTCTGTCTGTCTGTCTGTCTGTCTGTCTGTCTGTCTGTCTGTCTGTCTGTCTGTCTGTCTGTCTGTCTGTCTGTCTGTCTGTCGGTCTGTCTGTCTGTCTGTCTGTCTGTCTGTCTGTCTGTCTGTCTGTCTTACAGCATTATTCCTATTCGAGAGCACAGCACGTTTGCGGATGTATTAGCAAGCAGAGTCACTCGTACCATTCTTACGTTTGGCCCGGCAATTCGTTTGGGCAGACGCCCTTGTGCGTAAGCCGGATTGCTAGGATGCTTTCAACCCCATCGGCGCCCAGTCTGCAAGACACTGTCCTGTAGATGTTCCAGGAATTGGTCGGGCCACAACGAAAGCTTCGCGAGACAACCCTTTTGTTGAACGGATTCCAACAGCGCGGGACGGTGCCACTGTTGCTGTTCTAATTAAGTCAACCTCTCGACTCGGCTATTATCGTCGTCGACGCGAAATCGTCACAAAAGCACCGTCAGTCCGGAAGAGTGGGAAGACATCGAAGAAGCCGTTCTCAAGGATCGAGCGTTTGAACTGCCTTGTTCGAGAGAGTTCTGGAAGCCTGTAGCCCAAAGCAGCCATGGACCGCTGCTGACGTTCGGGTCAGCGGCCATCTCCCCGGAGGAGCGCAACCTTCCCTCTCCGGACTCTATATACTCGCCTGCGGTGCCTTCAAGGTGGGGGCAGGGTGCGTCATTGTGTGGTGCGCTCGTGCCACCATTGGACATTTTCACCCAGCCGAGTGGTGCAATATCTGCACCCTATCTGGTGGGTGGACCACTGAGACTTCGTCACCTGATTTGTGGTGAGAGTGCTCACCGCTTTTAATTTGGACCTCCATGTAAGGAGACGGCGGGCTATAAAAGACGAAGCATTTTCTAAATAAGAACTGAATCATGAACTGAATCTCTGTTGTACATAATGTGGGATCTACTTGATCCCTGTACAGTTCCTATCTTTCATCTACCATGTAAATAAACCTTCGTTATATCCCTCTTAATACGTCTCCTCACTGGCCAAGATCGGCTATGCGAACGAGGGTGGGGTGCAAGCTACCCTATAGATACCCGCCGTATCTGCCATTATCAAGCTTCCTACCCTTCACACCATTCGCACCTTCTTCGCCTCCCGTGCAAGCGGGAAACTACTGCTCTTCTTCCTAATCTTATCATGCTGCTGGTGCATTTCTTATTAAGATTAGCATTTGTACTGCTGAGTGTTGCCTCTCTCACAAGCCACGGTATAAAGCTGCCAGCGATGAAGTCTCGTAACGTAGCGAGGAAGTTGGGAGCAACGCATATTTAGGCTGCCGATAACTATCGGGAGGGAAGTAAGGGCTATGCTGAATAATATTAGTGAAATAGAAATGATCCTCTGCTGCAGAGGCACGTGTTTCTGAATCATTTCGCAAGTCAACTTTGGCTGAACAAGTTCAAATTAGAGAATAAGGGTGGTTGATTTTTGAGTGGCTTGCAAAAAATTTTGTATCTTCCTTATGACTCCTCTATTCGTGTTTCCATAAGTTAGAGATAGTATTTTATGATATACGAGACATCTCACCTCTTCCCTGTCACAACCGCCGTATTCTCATCCTCTCAATGTACAAGGACATTCGTGTACTTAAATTGAGGGACACGCTAAAGAGCCCTTGATGGCTCAAATTAATCCCTAATCATCATCTCACTTGTGATGCGACTTATAATCATATCACAGGTTTGGCACGTAAAGCAGTAAAATTTATTGTCTGTAGCTTGTCTTTAAACGGAGGTAATGCTGCAGCTCTGTCGGCATGAGTCACATAAATGTTTCGTTGTTTTAAAAACTATGTAATTGTCATGGGTCCGTAATATTGGAAAGCATATTTTTGTACTGTACAAGTTCTCATAATTTTATCTATATAACTGTACGTACACCAGACAAAATATGTTTTTAAGCCTAGAATATTACCTAATCGACTCCCCGCAACTCTGTGTCTCACATTGTTTATGAATAATAAAATATATTTTATCAGACACAGTATTGCACAGTAACGTTTTCTGAGCACTCAAATATTATTTGTACATTTTTTAAGCTGTATTACGCTTAGAATATCCCAATGTATAAATTTACGCTCCAAACGCATCGAAGTATTTATTGAATCATGAATTACAAGGCTTTTCAAGCCAAAATCACGATAAAGCTATGAAGTGCGCGGCTGTGAAGGGCTTCAAGAATGTCGATCACCAGGGGCAGGTTAACTTACCACTAAATCTCAGTATGTGGTTCTGTACACTGTTCTGCCTTCATCAAAACGCGACTGCTATGGCCGTAATCAAGTCCGCGTCTTTCGCGTCAGCAATAAACCAAGCACCACAATCGCTTTCGCAAGGCGGTGGCGAACATCAAGACAATATACACACAAATCGAACCATGAAGCATAAGTTACTTAGAAAAAGAAGCCCTGTCAACCATACATCATCGTGAGTGTGACGGCCAGGATTAAGAGAAATGCAGTGTTCACGGGCGACATCGTTTCCCTGGAGCTGAGGTCTTTTCTTTAGCTAAAGGCACGGGGATTCTTTTTGAACTTCAGTACCTTTATATGCGAGAATATAGTGACACAAGCACAAGAAACTTCTCATGGAACTCCTTCTTTTTGATGATGTTTTAAAACAACAATTGGTCATGCCTGGCGAATAATAAGTCCTTTCTTCGACTACAAGAGGTTCATATATGTACTAACCTGCACGACTCAATGCTCACCCACTGACAAATGAGAATTTTCGTTTTGCGAAATAAAACGACTCGATTGTGGTTATGCGCAAGCTCATATTATAAAATTTTCAGAATCAGAAAGGCTGGCTGCATTTATTCAAATGATTGTTTAATGGCTTAAAAACACTGACTGATTCGCTTTTGCAGTGACGCACCTAAGAATGATAATTTCATTGTAAGCTCAACAATACAAATGCAGTATACAGGCAGGCATAAAGGCCTAGGAACGGAAGCCTGTCAAGTAATATTAAAATAAACATTTAGCGACAGCGTTTTCGTGGAACTCTAAGAACTTAGTTTTCATGCGCAAGTGAACAAAGCATATGATATCATGCACGAATGCAGCAACTTCAAAAATGACACCGATATTATTCGTGATGTGCCAGATTCCAGGCTGACGTAGCACGTGGATTTTTTTTAGTCTATACGGTACAATGTTGCTACGGCGAATTAAAGCTTGAATTTACTGTGATGTCATGGCAGGCTGATCTAGCAATGTTTTCCCATTACGGCTGCGGACTGCACGGCCACTGCCAAAAAGAGAAGGCAATTGGTACCTTTGTCACCCAACAACTCTCCTAGAACGCTTTGTATAAAGTCTTAAAGCACTCCCGCTCCTTCTTCGTTTGCGCAATTATCTGGTGGGTGCAACGTCTAGAGATAAAAAGAGGAAGAGGAAGGTCAAGAGGTCAACCAGATATTATCATCCGCTTTGCTGGGGTGAAGGGGGGATACGACCTAGAAAAAAAGGTATAATGGTTCATTGTACGATTCAGGACTGGGCAAAGATAATTTGAAAGTGTACAGCGATGCGACACAGGGTACTGCTGCATTTAATGTATCTGAACGGTACTTGCCAAATGTGTCCTAAGGTACATTAGACACATTTGAACATAAAAATTGGTGTAATGTGGAAGAAAAGCGTATATATACCAAATTGTTGCTTGAAGACTTCTTACCTGCGGTTAATTTTACTGCAGTAAAAGAAAATATTGGTTTGGTATTTTTTGTTCAGAGTACATTTAATTCCTTCGTATTCAAACTTTTTTGTGTTAATTTACCTGCTTAATACAACAGCTGTTGATTCACGGCGCTGTCCGTGGTTTTCGCTTGTCGCTTCCGTAAGCTGTGGGAGTCACTGCTCTGCTTACCGACCAGTTAGACGTTTAATTACAAGACCATCAATAAGGCGCATCCAAACGATGGCCTAAATACCGGCGTGGAGTTTTAGCGCGTCTATAAATGCACTGCCACTCACGCAATACTCGAGTACTGTAGACATGTAAAAAATCAGGACCGCTGGTAGCAACCTACCTTGAGGACAAATGAGGATGAGGTTATGTGGACACCCTTTTGAAGGCGGTGACTATGTGCATCGGAGGGACGTTCCCCTAAAATGATCACTGATACATTGATTGCACATTTCTAATCAAGACATTTTCCTAACAAGGCATATGAACTCTGTGTAAAGAGCCGCCTAGCTACCACTCTACACGAATCTAGCTTAACGCGACCCTGTCCTACAATATGTAAATAAGGTTCCTATAAGTTTCTTCCTCGCAAGTCGCTCACTGCCTTGGCTCTCGGCTTTCTGCTTTTGACGTCCATAGACGTGCAGTTCAGTGACTTCGCTCGGCACCACACTACCTGTCGTCTCGCATCTGCAGAAGGCCAGTCTCAACAGTGACAAGCTTCTCTAGCCCCCATTTCCCCTATTGAAAATAGGCTCCTGAATTTTTTGCCTATCATATTCGACACCTTTTCCTTTACCTTTTAAAAATAAAGAGCTAGGTATAGCAGCGAGGCAGCATTGCGTAAATCGAAAAAAAAATGGGAGACCCCTAAACATGCACGGGATAGTGATATCCTGTCCCTATAGCTGCGTATTTCAACCACTTACTGCATACGTCTTAATCAATGACGGTACTCGAGAAGTTTAAATTGTAGATTACTACAATGTAATGAATAAATTAGTCAGTGGCTTGTGTCAGTGAAACTTTCGCATATGGCTGCGTTTTTGTGAAATGGGTAGCGTGCCTTACACCACAAATAGTTACACGGGCTAAATGTTTTCGAACTTGCTATGCGCCAACTACGCGCTCCTAAAGAAATGTGTACAGTAATGTGTGTGCCTTTTGTAATGGGTTCCTGACTTGAAACCGTGAAGTTATGATAATCACACGTTATCATGGCCTATGAATATGGTCTCACTTGTACCATGCATTAATACAGCGATTTTATGTTTTATTGTAAAGTCTATATCAAGACGCCTATGTTTTTGCATAGCATGAACGTTATTTTCACTGCTGATATAAGCAGATAAGGTTATTTCAACTCGATGTCTACCAAGCAGTCATGGCTGTTTTGTAGAACGCAGGCTTGCCACTCAAACAGCCTGGGATTGATCTTCCCTCAAAGGCAGAATTATTCATTATTGACTTTGTTTGAATCTATATCATTTTTTTGGTCACGGAGAAGATACTTTTTCGCTCACAGCCAGCGACGCCTACGCCGCAATTTCGGCGCGATGAAATATTTAACGCTACGATGTTAGTATTCGATGAATAAGCTGGATGATCAGGCATGGTGTAACTGAATTCATTAGAAAGTTCATTCAAAATATTCGCCAGAATGTCATGAGCATTTATTGCTTCAATAATGTCTTCCCCGATGACGTCGACGGTAACGTGGCTCCATGCAAATAAACTCGTAGCCGTAGGTATTAAGGAAATATCCGCAACTGCATTGTCCCCTGCAGGTATAGTTGTACGGGTAGTACGTGCTGCAAGGCTAGAAAGATACGAGAAAAATAAAGTGCGTGCAGCTGACAAGTTAGCGTGTAGACTGTAATAATATATATATATATATATATATATATATATATATATATATATATATATATATATATATTCATGCCTTGTTTCCCGACTTACACAGGACTACAGTACTTGCATCGACCATCGGCGTGCTGTAAAGGGTCTGGAATCGAGTGGGCTGGTATACGGTATCATTACTTAAAAACAGCGCGAGAAACCATTGCAGCAAGGAGCAAACAAAGCGCTGACATCTCGCAAATTTATAATTACTTCATGCCGAACGTCAGCAACCGATCATGTGAAGTGGATCGTACTAGAAAAGTCCACAGCTACGATATGTTTTTTTTTTTGAGTCGTCGTTTATTAGCGCTGTTTTCAGCTATAACCAAAGTCAGTCTTACAAACCTATTTCGCCGGAATAGATCAACTGCTGCCCCAAAAAGACACGCTCTTTATCATAATTTCTTCTGAGTGTACATCGCTTTCTCACCTAGTCCCTCCAGGAATGTTCATGACGACGCGCTGTACCTAATATGGCTTGCAGAACCTAAATACGCTCTTAGTGGTGTCCCTGTTCGTGGCTTTACTACTAGCGTATTCGTTTGTTTGCCGTTCAAGACATTCGTCTCAGTAATTTTAGGGGACTCACTGTGATTGCGAAATCGAACAGAGCTCTGTAGATTTTGTACTAGCTTTTCCATCTCCTAAAATTCGCTTGCCAACCTGTAGAACTACTAACAGAGCATGCAAAATGTTTGCTGTGATGCAGTGGACGGCCCACAGACGCGCCATGAGAATCCAGGTCACTCTTTTATGCTTGAATAGAAAAATTCAACAGGTCTCTCGTACCTTGGAAATCGACGTTGTACCAAGCACATGGTGGGAAGGTAACCTTGTTGTAATTTTTTATCGAGCAGCAGGTCATGAAATGACGCAATATATACGTAAAAATGTTGAACACACATATGTTGAAGAGTTGCAGATGTTTATATATCAGTTGTTGGCGCTTGTGCACGATGACAACAGGAACGTGAGTACTTGCGGCACCAGATGCATTAAGGTGATGTGAAGCACTGGCGCACGCGAGGATGGTAGCCCTAGAAACGGCTTCATAAATCACCTTCAGCACATGGCACCCTACTATACAAGTGGCATTAACCCGACATGGTGGCTATATCACAAGAGTACATATGCAAGCTTTAAAAAATCAAATAACCAACACTCCAACCACAACTGACTTCTCACGCATATGAGGGTCTACTTGAAACACAGTTTCCAAACCTGGAGTGGCTCTGGGGTAGAAAGCTTCATTGCCACGCAGAATGCTTTGGTTTGATTCCTGCTGAAACCTGAACATTTATTCTTTCCATTCGTCAGGTCAACGCTACCAATGTATGGTTTTTCTTAACACTCTGTGTTCTCGTCATACATGGGAGATACTGAGTTTCAATCACGTGTGACACATACCCGCCTACCCGTGGCACATACCCGCCCTCTGGTATGTGCCACTGTTTGAAAGGAAGTGTGACGACATGCGTGACGGGATGGTGACGTTATTCATGTATTGACCAGCGTGTCATATTCGTCATACCATCTTATTTTCCCATGCTGATTTTGGTTCATGCCAAGTTAAGGGACGTAAACGGATGGATAGATAGATAGATAGATAGATAGATAGATAGATAGATAGATAGATAGATAGATAGATAGATAGATAGATAGATAGATAGATAGATAGATAGATAGATAGATAGATAGATAGATAGATAGACGCCAATTGCACTTCCAGTATGCAAATAAATTCTTCCCATTTAAGATTAAGACAAAAATGTCTAAACGAGTTGTCATTTTCTGGTGGCAACTACTCCTTCGCGCATGCTTATCTGTGTGTTATAAAAACATGAGAACATATGTTAACGCCAACTTCGAGTGCGCAATTATCGCTTGGCGCATCCTTTATCGCCCGGTACATCGTGCAGCGCTAACAGCCTTTTACCTCGTGACGTCAGCAGCAACGTCACCTGAAGATGTGCCACTCATGAAACCTTCAAATTTGTAAATTGACAACACTATGCTCCTTAGCCGTCATTCCTCCTCGGTTCTCCTCCGCTTGGTGCTCCTTCTTCAATCATGGCGCGTCTTACCGGGGTCAAGAAAGAGTGCCAGACGGCCGTTCGCACTTGAGCTATGTGTTCGGTCCTCCTGTTCATAAATTTTAATGCACCCGCAACGCCTAATTTGATTCTATTGGAATATTTAAATTTATTTACTCCACGTTTGTACTATTTTTATTACTACCCCACAAAAATTTTTTTAAACAAGCGTAATGCCAGCTAATCACAAATCCGAAGGTGTCATATAAGCTGCGATCAAGTGTGCAGCTTTTGTTAAGCTTGTATTGCGATGTCCTTTTTTTACCTGTTGTAGCTGACACGTTTGCACTCTGACACCCGATTTACAATGCGCATTGTTCTTTCCAGGTGAATATATCGAGTATATCGCAGCATGCTGGCGAAAGCCGGCCCTTAGTATTTATTTACAAAACACGTTCGGCTACATACTTCACAGTTGCTGAAAAAATGATACCTACAAAACGACAAGTCCTGGTATCTAAATTACTCGAAATTGTTGAAGCAGCTTTGCTAGAATTGGTGGGGAGGAGGAAGCAACAAAAAGGAGAAGGCAGGGAGGTTAACCAGAAAGACATCCGGCTGGCTACCCTACACTGGGGGATTAGGGAAGGGGACACGAAAGACGAGAAAGAGGGAAGAGAGGGAAAAGAAAAAAAGTGGCTAGAATTGGTAAATATCAAAATACTTACTGCGCCTGGACTTCTACACGTGCCGCGGATAGCCCAAGAGCTTGCACTCGAGATATTGCTGCGGCGAGAGGACAAACATGCCGTCAACTACAATTAAACTGCACTTGATGCCATTCATTGACCCACTGTTCCGGCAGGAAATTTTAAAGTGCAATTAAGGTGGTCTCAAGAATAAACTGAAGCCAATGTTCAGAAGCGCGTAACTATATATGCTTTAGAAAATGTATGACACGATTTAGGAAACCTTCGTTTAGGAAACCTTCGTTTAGGAAACCTTCACTTTAAGAGCCTTCATATAGGCATGGTTTACCAGCGAAATAATATATAAACTGTAACGCAAGTTGCATCGTCACCGTGATGTGGAGAAAAGCAGATAGCACGACCAGAGAGTTTTCTTTTTTTTCTTCTTTTCCTGTCCCCTTTCTTTTCCGCCCCCCTCCCTCCTTTCTGTCCTTAATCCTCTTCCCCTTTACAGAATAGCATGTACGCGCTTATCAAACGCACGTAGCATTGTCTGTTTTTCATTACAAAGTTTTAGACCTTCCTCGGATTCAAACTCTTTTGACACTCTCTCTGCTTTCACGCAGTCCTGTACTCTCGATTTCTGTATTCGGATGCTGCTTCATAAGCGCCTCGGTTGCTCCGGAAAGCTGTCCGGGATTTCCGGAACCTGAAACCTGCGTGCTGGTCAAGTTTTTCAACGGAGATACGCCAGTGCTAGAAACTCCTTTACAAAAAGATCCGTTACAAAAATTGTGGCATTAGAGTAAACCAATTCACGAAGTAGAGATAGATTGATATGCGGGGTTTAGCGTCCCAAAACCATCATATGGTTATGAGAGACGCCGTTGTGGAGAGCTCCGGAAATTTCGACCACCTATTGTTCTTTCACGTGCGCCCAAATATGAGCACATTGGTCTACATCATCTTCGCCTCCATCGAAAACCAAGTGAAGAGGGTGTCTTGTGAGTGTATAATGGGTGTAATGGTCGTACACTAGCATGGTAAAAAAGTTTACAGCGGGCCTTAGAACAGCCGCCCTTCGAGTTTTCACTGTGACTGGGCGGTATGTTGCGTGTAGACCGGGTGATTAGCTGTGTACTATTTAGGAGCCCGGCATGTCAACCACCACTAAATCTCACGTAAAGTGCTCACGCTCGAAATCGAAGTGTCAATAGCGGCTTAAAAGGTGGATAGTAATGTTATAAACTAGACATAAGTACATACATACATACATACATACATACATACATACATACATACATACATACATACATACATACATACACACACATACATACATACATACATACATACATACATACATACATACATACATACATACATACATACATACATACATACATACATACATACATACATACATACATACATACATACATACATACATACATACATACATACATACATACATACATACATACATACATACATACATACATACATACATACATACATACATACATACATACATACATACATACATACATACATACATACATACATACATACATACATACAGACAGACAGACAGACAGACAGACAGACAGACAGACAGACAGACAGATGGACGAACGGACGGATGGACGGGCAGACAGACAGGCAGAAAAAGGGAGGGAGAGGCTCTTCGCCCCACTAATCATATTTCAATCCGTGGATATGCTGTCACTTTTTGGCCAATCAATAGACGCAAGCCACGCAAAACACGCCACTCCATGCCAGCGAACGCGTGAACTTGAAGCACGAAGCTTCGTCTTTAAAAGCAGGCCTGAATAGAACAGGCAGTGGAGTCAAAGCGTAAGCAATGTAGCAGCGAGGCCGCCGTTAACATATTTATATTATAACTACGTCCATAGTAATCAGTAGGTTGGTCACCTTGTAGTAAAACCTCCATTCATGAAGTTCCCTTTGATGCATTTTGTCTTGGGCATTACTACAACACTCCGGAAAATATTTCTCCTGTCAAATAATAATTGCTTCCTATAAAGGCTGTTGTTTATACTTCTTAGGTCACTTCTTCATCAATTTATTCCATATATCATTAATAGCAAGCTTCTTGCTTCCCCTGCGTTCAGTTGTCTGTTTTACATGTTTTAGTAGCTAAAATACATCTTAGCCATTTTGTGCCGGTATACACATCGACGTAGTGTTCTGGTTACTCCGAATTCGTATGCCCTTGATTGGCAACTGAGCTGCTAATCGGGTTTAATATGGCTTACAAACTGCAAGGATTTACTGCAGTTGATGTGATATGAGTACGTACAAGAGGTCTAGAGTTAAGTGCACGGTGAAAAACACCAGGTGGCTGAAATTTCCAATACGGCGTCTCTCATGTGGTGGTTTTGTGACGTTAAACTCAACAATTTTATCAAGCATGTATTGGCCGTGTTTTCGCATCCGTCCTCAAATATGCAGGCCTGAATTTGTGAATAGGGCGCAATATTTGAATTCCCGGCTGAGTGAGTTCTTGAAGTGTGCGCGTTCACAATTTAAATATTCTACCAATGGGCAACGCTTGCGCAGTGCTGTGGGCCTCATACGCCAAGTAAGGTACCTCCATTACCTAGAGCGCCATTAGGTAATGTGTCGCATTTCGGCTGAGAATCTTTAGGTGAGTCCTTCAGTATACGCAGCACATAACTAAGCGGATGACTGAAGGTAGTGAATGTACCAAAAAGGTATATAAGTCACCGCACCTTAAATATGAAGATTTAAAAGCTCAATCAAGCGCGTGGGGTGGCGGGGTGAAACAATCTCCGGTCCTCCTCGAGGGTGGCTTAGCGCCAGGCCACAAATTTGCCAGAGTTACTGCTACCACCATCAATTTCTAGGTCTTTTTCCAATGTAAATGCACAGGGTCGAAAGAAAAGTTTGTTAAACAAGAATGACATGCACCCCATGAGAAGACACAAAGAATTAGCAAGTTATCGCAAAAAGCTGTGACCAATATACTCACATCATCGCAAGCGTGATTGCGACAATTAGAAGAAATGCAGTATTAGCTGCGGACATCGTGATAGTAGATCTCGCACCTCGTACCTGATGCAGACTACGAGGCTACCGTAGTATATCACTGGTTCTTATATACAATGTAATACAGTAAGGTTAAAAGGCGTTTATATTACGTTTATTTTATCACATAGCACGCTTTCACTGACATGGTTTTCACAAAAGAAAGTATATTCGTCTGGTAGTATGACAGTGCGACGTACATAATCTTCTGCTCAAAGTTTCGAATGAATATACGTTTTGTACTCACAATACACATACACTGGCACTTTACTAATAATATTTTTTTCAGAATAACTGTGTTAACAATACCATAATACGTTAATCACTAGTAACACGCAAGCACTCGTCTAACGCTCCGACAATGGAACTCCCAGTTTTGTGGAAATCATGATTGAATGATGCATATCGTGGCAAAAATATAAGTTTGTGCATTCACTGAATTGGGTGCACGAAATCAGAGAAGCTTATAACGAATCATTTGTACAAGAATATGCTAGCCTGTAAACTGTGGTACATAATCACACCTATAGACTGGTCATGTATGAAGAAAATTTCACAGCAAAGTAGAAAGCTATGAATCCGGAATTGTCAAGGAATGCTTTAGCTATACAAAATATCAAATGTGGCAATAAAATATTACTTAGTTTTTATTTTTGACTACACTTACGCCCATGATGAGACAACACTAGGTGATACCGAGCTGCACCTGAGAGCGACTTTTTGTACTTCTATAATCCATTTGTTTTCTTTCATGTGTAGTGGACAAGTAATGCACCAGAGTAGCCAATCCTGCTCGGCTGAGGGAGTGCATTACCGGCAGGTGGTCGCCAGTGAGGCCACACTTCCAGAAGTTATTTTTTGAAGAATTGCTTCATCACGTATTTTATGTATATATGCGAATAGAAATGGTGCGGAATTTGAAGCGAATTTTGTCATTTCATGCTACGCTGCTGCGCTATCTCTATGTAGCGGGTTTCTGGTGCCTTTCTTAGCGCTGTCGAATACCAACTGGCCCCCTATCAGTTCTCAACTTAACATAACTCGTAGCAAGTCTGGCCTTTTCTTTCACCGTTCGAAACTCCTTGTTTACATTAAAAACAAGAAGTTTGAATCCATTGGCATGGATTCAAACTTCTTACATTGTGAGCTTGCGCTGTAGATACCCTTCCATTTCACACGTTTTAACGTGATAGTAGAGAGCTCATGTGGCAGAAAACCTGCCACCAGCGTCGTCCCCGTTGGTTGTAAACGAAAAGTTGTCTGTGCGTCTGTGACCAAAAAATCAAATTACCTAGATAGCCGCGGGAGGCCGCTACTTGTGCACGCGTTCGCACGTGATCACACTGAACAAGCCACGCGTTCAAAGAAAAAAAGTGCTGAAGGTCACGAGGCAAGGTAGTTTTTTTGCCCTGCCACCCCTCCCTGCTTAGCTTCCAGCGCTTCCGTTGGGACGAGAGAATAGATAATGCAATGGCAGCATGCGACAAACATTTGTAACTCCACTCGCACTAGACGGATTCTTAAAATTTTTGCGGCGTTGAATTTGTGAAAAAAAAAGTTCTTTTAGTGAATTCATTCTATTGTTACTTGAAAAAATGTTTCAGGGCCCCTTAGCGCATTTGATTCCACAGGTGTCACGATGGAAACGAGCCCATTCGGCGATAATAGCACGCGCTGGTCCACACTACTGTGTGCGTGTTTGTGTGCGTGCGTGTGTACGTAACAAAACATTATAATAAATATGCACTTAGCAGTTGAAGTGCGCAGTAGGGGCCAGATTTTTCTATCACGTGCAACTCCTAAAGGCGAAGCTTGAGGGTCCCCTAATTTTTATTTTTTCTTAATTTCTTCCTATCGCTCAATTTTAAAAAGGTTGGCTTCAAAGTGTGCACAGAGTCGAAGTTTTTGAAGTTTTACAAATTTCAAGGGGTAACCCTTCTAATTTGACATTTCCTGTCAACCGACGAGGTGCGCGCTCGTGTTTCGGAACCAATCGGCTCCAATTGGAACTAATCGAACCAGCAAACTCTCGATTCTGAACGCACGGTGCTAGCAACTACGCCACAAAGCTTACGCTGCCTGGTAATCTAACGGCAATCTATTTATATACACCATACACCGTTTGGCAGTCCCCAGAGGTTCAAAACTTTAGCGCGTTTTTGTTATCACTGGCGAGTTTGCGCGACAGGCTCACGTTAGGCATGCTCTAAAGATGGTCGCCTCCACGAAGCGCAGCCTCCACGGAGCGTAATCTTTCCTGCACACGCGCTTATGAGACATGTTTCGAGAGAGGACGAAGGCCACCTCGCTCGCTGCCACGGCCGCGTTTAACAAAAGGAGAGTGCTGCTGACACACGACACACGAAGAATTGTGAGAATCGTTCATGCTTTCATGTGTGTACTTGTGTGCTCGTTTGGTGCCTCTTTTTTTATTAAAAAACGCGTTTAAAAGTGTAGCTGTCACAGTTGTTAGTCCGCGCTCGTCCTGTGTATTCCTATTTCATGCATTCTTTCTGCTTGAGGTGTGCGCTGCAAGTTTCCGGCTGATTGCCTTTTCTAATGTGGCTTTGCAATTAGCTACTATTGTTGAATCAATGCACAATAAACGCTCAACTACCTCTGTAAAAACAAGCTTCAGTTTCGTGTAATACTGATTGCTATTTTAAGAATCAGCCACATTTATTTTATCCAGCGGCTGTTGCACATGTTGGTGGATATGTGCCCCAGGCGATTGACAGTCTATATATACCCAGGAATAACGAGAACCCAGAGAATGCAACAAAAAATAAAAATAAACGTGAGGCTTCTAGAAGGAATCGAACTCCAGCATACTACGTGACAATCAAGTATTGTACGCCACAGAACCACGCCAGTTCTTGGAAGTGCTTCCTAAATGAACCCTAGAGTTCAAGAAATATCAAGTGTAGTGAAGCGTCATCCGCTGAAGTTCGCTTGTATCGCTAGTTCAGAGCTACCATCCGCGCGAGCATCAATGTTTGATACCAGCTTACCGCTTCTAGTGTTCCTGATATTGATGTTGTTGCTAGAGTCATTACCCAACCGCAAATAACGGCCTATATAAAACATGTGTATGTGTCTTTTTAACGTGTGTTTGTTCCTGCATTGGTGCATATTTTTAGCGAAGCTTCGTAACGTTTCGCTCAATAAAAAGTTACAACACAGTCACCTTCCATCCGCGTGCTTCGCATAACATTAATTCTGAAGCTATACGTTGCATCTCACGAATTTCCTCTCGTTTCATCTTTTTTATGTCTATCGGTTGCGCCACTGATGGTGACGAGTGCTTGAAAGCGGCGCTTTCGAAATAAAGAAGTCAGAGCTTCACTGCAAGGATGATGAACGGAACGTGGTGAAAACAAACTGAAATACTACACAAGGTACGGCCAGCGGCTAATTTCTTTAGTATTCCGTCTGGCGTAAGTAATCAAGATGATATTGTAAGGAAAATCGTGTGCTGCTCCGAGCGAAGCGACGTTTTCTCTATCGCTTCAACTCCTAGTGCTTAGAGAAAACAGAGCGCAGAGAAAGGTATGAGCAGCCTGTTGCTTCTTGTCAAGAGGGGCTGCGCACCCCATGAGCCGATAAAAGTGTGGAGTTGCTGTGGGACACACAGATACAATCATCGATAAATTCATTCATTCATCCGTCCATCTGTTTGTCCATCCATCGATCCATCCGTCCGTCTATCGATCCATCTATCCATTCATCAAATCGTCCATCCGTCCGTCCGTCTGTCCGTACGTACGTCCATCACACCCGTTTGTCCATCCATCTCCATTCATCCAAATTAGTATAAAAGGGTAAGATGGTGTGGCACGTGAGACGATCTTATTTATTTGGATTTTATTTGTAACCTCCCGGAATTCGTCACGCTGACGATGATGGTCTAATTATGACTGTATTATTCATCTGGTGAGTTGTGGGAGTAGGGAGTAGTGATAGTGCAGGAAGGAGTGGGGGAAGCAGGGAAAGGTTGTGGGTGTAGTGAGCAGAGGAAGTGGAGGGAGGAGTAGGGCACTGTCCATAGTGGGATTCATCCATCATCCATGCTAAGTTTCAGTACGATGTACAATCAACGACGAGATTCACATCTGTCCGATGAGGTTAATGCCTCGACCAAAAACAGTGTTGCTGTTGAAAACAATTGCATGATGAAATCAGGTGTCAGCGTCACAGTATTTTAATTAAATGTACGTAATATCTAAAAGCAATACCCTGTACATGCATCTTGGGAGCGATGTGCCAGCTTCGATGTGGTGAAAAGTGTTCAAATGCGATGTATCAGCCAGCCAAAGAAGTTCCTGCGCATTAGCGGGCAGTTCTCGGAATTTCTTACCTTTTGTTCCGCATCAACTGCACATGACGTAATGCTACCCGTTACGCATCTGTACGCTGAAAGTCGTGGTAACTGTCATGATGATTATGTCGGCTTTAAGCACTCACATACAGCTTCTAAGAAGTAAAAAAAAATAGCAGCATAGCAGTGACCACGCTGATAACTTTACTTACATCATGGTGGGTGTGACAGTGATGATATGAAGAAATGCAACCTTTAGTGCCGTCATCCTAACGCAGTACTTTAACGCAGTACTTTCCACCTTTTCTCTTGTATTAGCTTTTTGCTATAAACTCGACCTAATCATATACGAGCGGTCGCATCACCACAAACAGCTTGTAATGTTGCTATTGTATTCTATACTATTCTAGAATCTGAATTTAGTGGCCGCTTCATCTTATGACTGAAAAATTTCATCTGTGAAAAAGAGAATTTAAAAGGTGAGTGTGTTTACAGACTCACTGCAGCATACCAGCGCTGCCTCATGAGAATTCCCGTTTTTGTAAAATAAGAGCACGTGACATGGTGCGCTGCATGAACACGTTACAACAATATGCTAACAAGCAGCAATGCATGGCAGTTACATTGTAGCCATAACAACATAAATATCGACAACAATGGTAGACAGAATATATATATATATATATATATATATATATATATATATATATATATTCAAAAAAGAAACAATATAACGAAAGAACACAAGAGTTGAAGGCGACAACAAAGCGTCCTCTAATAATGGGAAGTTATTAGAGAACGTGAAACGTCTCTCATAACATTTTTACACCCTCTTGATCGGTGTCATGTCTCTTTTCTGTCCACCATGCCAATTGGAAGTTTATTCTAAAAAACAAAAAAATAGAAAAGCTCAGGTTGCCACATCTAAACACACCAGAAAAGCAATAATTTGGAAAAAAACCACCAGCGCTTGTCGCCGCCTTCGTATTATATGCCCTCGTTTTATATGCTACATTTAGAATATCGTACCAAAATGCCCACCAATGAGTCCTTTTAAAAAGACTGATTAAACAGGTCTTCAGCAAAAGTTGCGTGTGTTGGTAAGAATCATGACGTGATAACATTAACGAGTTCATTACGCATAAATTTTGGTGCCCCGATGGCGTCGTCGCTTGTCAGTGGAAAAGCAGCATCGTCAACGGCTGAAAAATTGAGAGAGGTGCAAATAAACTGAATTATAAAATTTTCTATTCGAGTGAGAAACGAACCTAGCCTTTTTTTTTTCTTGGTGGCGAGGAGCTGTTTTAGCACAAAGCGACATTTTTGCTTACAAAAACTTCGGAAAGTAACACTAGATTGCCCCGTGTGTTTGTTTTTTTAGTCCAGGGTTGCTGCTCGTGACTCCTTTGTGCCAAATTGTGGACTTTTCGACCCGTTTGGTGACAAGAATTTTCAGTGGGTGCCATGCTATTTTATGGCTTCCGTTGAACTTCTCGTTTTACATTAATGGTGTTGATTATTCATCACAGACTATCTATAATACCCCTCCGGCTCTATTCGCCTGCAAATTTGGCGACAATATTATATTAAATGACCCCATTGGGGTTGATTACATCAGGGCTTGTCACGTTTTTTTATTGTCACGTCACTTATATATATATATATACATATATATATATATATATATATATATATATATATATATATATATATATATATATATATATTATGTGTTGTGTGTGTGTGTTTTCTTGAAATAATTTCAGTGCTGCGTTTGCTATTGGAATATTACCAACACTGCCCAGCAAGACACTCTTCTGAAATTAATTTCACCTCCCTTAAATATGATGTTAATTGTGCTTTTCGCCCGAAAAACTGAAGACATAGGTGTAATTGCCAGAGTTTTTGAGCCTAGATTTTTTATCTGCATTACTTCAGCTCTTGTAAAACAGGATACTCTCGAAAATGATGATGTACTATTGACGGACTCATCATCAGTGGTATCTTGTCTACCACCGCAAGCCCCAGGCTCTGGTAGAATTAAAACGATGATGTTAAACATTTTTATGTCGCCTCCAGTGTGTGTTGGCGTCTCTCATAATCATATGGTGGTTTCGGGACATTAAACCCCACATATCAATCAATTTATTGTGTGTTATTGGATACTGTAGATTATTTTATAAAAGACGCGTGGCTTCCAACAGTGTGGGAAGTAGCGAAAGTAATTCCTCTGCTTGAAGATAACAACAAAGGACATCATTTACCCATTTATTTACCATCTAGCTAAGTAAAGTTTATTGAGATATTATTACACGCTTGGATCACTAAACTTGTGGCTACGAAAGTATAATTGTGTCCCTGTCAAGTTGTTTTAGATTAAGGACGTTCATTTGGAGCCCACGCGTTGATTTAGACAGAATTCAACTAAAACGGTGCCAGAAGCAGTATGCAGCACTAGCTACTTCAGATCGGCTGCTGACCCGTAGATCGCGTGGTTGATCCCGGCCGGTGCAGTCGCATTTCGATGCAGGCGTAACGGTAGAGGAGCTTCTTCTTGAGGGCCGTAAATGCTTCCTCTTGATGTGCGCCCCATGAAACAGTGTGGCTTTGTCCCTTTCTTGTAAGGTCCGTCAGCGGCTTGGTCAGTTCGGCGTAGTTAGGTATAAACTTCCTGTAATAGCCGGTCAAGCCAAGAAACGACTGCACTGCTTTCTTGGTTGTAGGTCGTTTTGGGGCAAGAATCTTGTCCAGCGTTTTGAGAAGCGGTTCAACTGTAGTCTCCCCGATTCGATGTCCCAAGAAGGATATGCTTCGCTCTCCTATCTCACATTTACTTGGTTTTATGGTGAGGTGAGCTTGGTTAATTCGTTCAAAAACTTGTCTGAGGGTGTCGATGTGCTCTTGCCAAGTATCGGTCGCAATGATGACATCGTCGAAATAATGGTGAACGTTGTCGACACCACCCAGTACTGATCTCATAAGGCGCGCGAATACTGCTGGCGCCGTTTTAATGCCAAAAGGCAAGTAGAGGAAGTGATAGAGCCCAGACATGCTGGAGAAAGCAGTTTTTTCACGACTGTTTGGATCCATCGGTACTTGCCAGTATCCTTTCGTGAAATCAAATTTGGAGAAAAACTGCTTTTGTCCAACAAGTGCAAGAACTACATCGATGCGTGGTATTGGCTCGCAGTCGGGGACCATAATCTTGTTCAATTCTCTGAAGTCTATGCACAACCTAATCGTGTTGTCCGGTTTCTTCACCACGACAATGGGAGCGTGTTACGGCGACTGAGACCGCTCAATAATACCGAGTTTCAGCATCTCTTGTACTTCCTTTTCTACTCTTTCTTGCAAGGCAAGGGGGATGGGGTACTGCGGAACATGCACAGGCTTATTGGAGGTCAGACGTAGCGAACACTCCACGAGTGCTGTTTTCCCTGGTAAGTCAGAAAAAATGTCCGCATACTCTTGAAAAAGTGCTTGCACATTCTGAACTTGTTCAGCAGTGAGGTGTGGTGATAGCTTGACATCCGTGCTGAACTGCGTGCGATACAAGCTCAATATGGGCATTTGTTTGACTTCGTCTTCTTCTTCGGGGAGATTTTCGTGGAGCTCTGCAACAACTGACACCTGTTGTGGTTCCGTCACTTCGCGCTCTTCGTATTTTTTGAGCATGTTGATATGAAAAATCTTGTTTTTCCCAAACACATCGATGACGTAGTCGACATCATTTTTCCGTTCGATGACTTGGAACGGCCCTTTCCACTGCATTAACAGCTTGTTGGAGTCAGTCGGGAGCAGAATTAAAACCTTGTTGCCTGGGCATAATTTTCTAGGGCGACTTTTCCTGTCATAATAGGTTTTCTGCTTCACACGAGCCTTCTCCAGCTGTTCATGGGCTATCTTGCAAGTCTCCTCTAGGCGATTACGCAAATCAAAGACGTAGGTGTAAGTCGTCCGCGTTTCTGCGTCTAGCCCCTCATTTGTCCACAGTTCTCTCAGCACGGTTAGCGGTCCTCGGACGTGGCGGCCGTAAATGAGCTGAAACGGAGAGAACCCGAGGCTTGTCTGTGGAACTTCCCTATATGCAAAGAGTAGCGGAGCTAGGTACCTGTCCCAAGATCGAGGTCTCTCTTGGCACATTCTCTTTAGCATTGTCTTCAGGGTGCCATTAAATTTCTCCACGAGACCGTTCGCCATCGCATGATATGGGGTTGTCTTTAGCATCTTCACGGAGAGAAGCCTGTTAACCTCGTTCATTAATTCTGAGGTAAAACTTGCCCCTTGGTCGGTGACGATTTCCTTTGGCAAGCCGATGCGGGAAAAAATTTTGATGAGTGCTTCCGCAATGTGAACTGCATCGATTGCGGGCAATGCTACAGCGTCAGGGTAGCGAGTCGCAAAATCGATAAGTGTCAGAACATATCGGTTCCCACGGTCCGATCTTGGTGAAAATGGGCCGATTAAATCAACCGCGACCCTTTCAAAAGGTGTCCGGATAAGAGGCATGTTGCCTAGTGGTGCGACTCCAACTTTTCCTTTAGGGGTAGTTCTCTGGCACTTGTCGCAAGACTTGACAAAGCGCTTTACGTCTCCGTTCAGGTCAGGCCAATAAAATTCTTCTAGGACACGATCAGTAGTTCTTTTGATGCCTTGGTGTCCCGCCATGATACTGCCATGAGCAATGTCCAGTATGCCTACCCGGAACGCTTTCGGAGTGACCAGCTGTTTAAACGTCCTGCCAGTGGCAAGGCGGTAGCGTCGATAAAGCAATCCTTTATCTTCGATGAAATCGTAACAGTGGCCCTTTCCCGATTTGAACTCTTTATTCACTTTAGCAAAGACAGCTTTGAGTGTCGGGTCATTTCGCTGTTCCTCGACGAGTTGGGCTCTGGTAACGTCAGGTAAGAGCGTTGTTGACACGTACAAAGGCCTGATATTTTCTTGACCTTGTTGATTGGCTTTGGTTTTTGCCACGCTTGAAGAAGCAGATCTTGAGGTGACAGGTGACTTGGTCGGGTGTGCTTGCGCAGGTAACTCATCCACCTGGGTATGAGCCGCCTGCTTCCAGTCAGAATCTGGATCGTATGGTCCTCTGACGCCTGGAAGATTTCCCAGCACAAGGTCATAGAGGGGTTGATCCATACAAGCCACTTTCAGCATCCCTGTGAAGTACGGCGTGTTGACTTGTACAATAGCTTCCGGGAGATGGCTAGTTGACCTGTCTAGGAGAACGACACTGATTTTCTTGCCTGTCAGGCACACATCAGGAACGAGCTCCCGTCGGACGATTGCCGTGTTGCATCCCGTATCGCGTAAGACTCGAACCTCTCTTCCTAGCAGCAGACCTTCGACCACTGGCATCCCGTCGGCCAGGAAACGTATTGTACCCTGCACGTTCTTGTCGTCGTGGTGACTCGAGCAAGGAATCTTCCCTCCTGGACGCTTGGCTGTTTTTCTAGCACCAGCCCGGGCAGAGTCAGGTTCGCTAAATGCGCACGAAGAACTCGGTTTGTTGTCCCCATGCTGGTTTCGGCAAGTTTCTGTGACATGTCCCGTTTTACCGCACAACTTGCATTTCAGCATCTGCTTAGGTGGATTGCGGCAGTCAGGAGCCAAATGTCCGAAACGATGACACAGGATACACTTGAGTTGCGGTTTCCGCAACTCAAGTAGGCTTTCCAACTCGGTAGGCTTTCCACTGGACTCTTTCGCGGGGTCAGGACCTTTTCCTATATTAGTCAAATTCTGCGCCTCAAGGAAGCGATCCGTCAAATTAGCGAGTTCATCTAGTGACTTGCACTCTCGCTCTTTTAAGAAAACAACCAGCTTTAGATGGCAACAACGCAAGAATTGCTCAGAGATTACGTGATCCCTTAGACCTTCATAGGTTTGGGATACGTTTGCCATGTCTATCCAATGGTCGAAATAACTGGTAATTCTTGCTGCTAACTGTCGTCCAGTTTCACCATCTGCTGCTCGTGCTTTCCGAAACTTATCTTGGTAGCCTTGAGCCGTAAACTGAAATCTCTGCAGTAGAGCTTTCTTTACTTTTTGGTAGTCCAGCGAATCAGCGGCAGTCATTTGGCCTATCACGGTTAACGCGTCACCCGTTAGGCACAGGCTAACAGCGAGACCCCATTTTTCTTGCGGCCAATCCTGTCCTGTGGCTACGCGCTCGAATCGCTGCAGATACGCGTGCAGATCATCGCGTTTCTCGTCAAATACAGGCAGTAACTTCTGCGGATTGAGGGGTGAGGAGGTGCTGGGCGCAGTCAAAGCGTCATTAGCTGCTACAGGCATATTCTGAGCTCCTTCCTGAAGCTTTAGCTTAAGCTGCAGAATTTCACGCTGTCTCTCGTCAGCTTCTTTGGCTGCCTCTCGCTCTGCAGCTCTCTCATCCCTTAGCTTAGCCTGTTGGGCCTCAATCCACTTGTTTAGCTCTGCACCCGAGAACCCTAGTTGGAGCCCTATAGCGGCGAGTTTTTCCAAGTCCATGGTGCAGTCTGAACGTGTGTCTGCCTCGAGCGAAACTGTCCTCTTTCACTGGTTTAACGAGCGGATCCTGGCAGGCTCGCCAGTTTGTGATGTTATTGGGGCAGGACCGCTCCAGAAAGAATCAGACAGCACGCCAGTGCACAAACACACGCCCAACTTCTATTGTACCCTTCACACATGGACAACCCACACATTACGAAGTTCCTAACAAAAAACACGCGGCTAAACTAAATGAATAAGTAGAACGTTCGGCCTACAGTTCAGGTCGTCGGGGTAGTAGCCTGGGCCGTCGTTGATGCCCCGTCGGCACCATTCAGTGGCGAAGTCGACGTTGTGCGGCGTCGTCACCTGCAGTGACGAAGTCGGGAGACGCAGGGTCGCCGCGTCGAACTCCAGTGGCTCAGCGCCACTGTCGACGAACTGGAGCCGACGACACACGTGTTCCGGCGGCAGGGAGTTGTGCCCTTGAGCACCTGCAGTCCGCCTCGGAAACCCACGCCAGCCCTCCTGTAACAGCGGCGCAAGGGCAGGTTCAGGCACCCGGCGCCAGCTCTCCACGACCAGCGGGACAAGGACAGGTTCAGGAACCTGGCGCCAGCTCTCCTAGACCGGTCGTCTAGCGGAGGCTGAGCTGTCCACTCGGCTGGTACGAGTGTCGCGACGTGGCCTGGGTCGTACCTATGGGCCAGACGCCCAACGGGGTAGTCCTGCCTCGAACGACGTACCTCGCGCACTGCCGAAGGCACGGGTCACGCACCCTCGAGCCCGCGCCTCACGAGCTGTCGTCTTCCTCGTAGGCACCGCACGGCACATACACGCACACATCACATCCTCTTCGCCACCGCACGGCACACTATTGTCGTTTTTTTTAGTTTCTGTTTCGCGTCCGCGCAGCACATATTATGACAGTATGTATGTATGTATGTATTCGGCTGTGCCCTTTAGATAGGGTGGTGGCTCACGCCACCTAGCCATAAAGTTAAGTACTATCACTGTGTGTTTAAGGATTGAATTTAACTCATGCCTCGATTGTAGCCACCAATCAATTAGCCTCTTCCTGGATATTTCTACCCGTTTAAAGTCTGTTTTGCCTTCACTGTCCCTAAATTCCAAAGCTTTGAAAAATTTGCCGCCAATATCTTTGACTATAGGGTGGAGCCCTTTGCAGAACATTATAAAATATTCAGCTATGTCCTCCTCCTCTCCACGCACAACACAACATGCCTGTGCCTTCATATTTGGCTCGATACGTCTTGGTCCGCAGTAATTCCATTGTGGCCTTGAACAGCAGAGAACTACCCCGAGAATTATCGTAGATCTTTTCTTTTTGCAAGTTTCTGCTTGAAAGTTTGGTAGGTCTCCAGTGATTATTTCGCAAGCATTCCAATTTTTCACAAGTCCCTATCTGTTTCCTTCACCTTCTTTTTAAGCGGTGTTTCCTTTTGTCGGAAGTTTTCGTGGAGGTCGCCACCTTGCGGTGTTAGTTCGTTGGAAAAAATTGCACTTCTCTTATTGGGAATGCGCTTAATAGGATTGATGCATAGCAAAGACGTGTTGCAGAAGGCCATGTTCATAGTGTATTACTTCACTTTGCCAATCCTAGAAAGCAACTAAAATCACCGTGAAGAAAATTGGAGATACAAGAGGTGCATTTATAAAGCATCTTGAGCGTGTGACATGATTTGGTGGCATTATGGCTATGCGTTAAAGAAAAAAAGAATTGATCGTAGTACGTAGCGTGCCCAGCTATTGTAGTCGTGAATGGTGAGTATTTCTCTTTACACTTGTTTTTCTGATTTTACCAGACAGAAGCGTCTTGTGCGAGAATTTATTAAGCATATTAGTACCAAATTAAAGAGCTGCAGTAGTAGCCACCACCTCTTCGCACACATTCGCATGTAGGACAGTCGCATCGGGCATTGTCTCCTTCTTTGCAAGGCTAGAATGGCAGAAACATTTTCGTATTTAATAACGTTCCAGTAACAATTTATTTTTAAGCACACATCAGTCACTACTACAATGAAGATCTATTTTGTTACAAGACTCTAAATCTCATATAAAGAGCACAGCACGTGGGCATATCAATACACAAAAATGAATGTTTTCTGCATACTTTTCCAGCAGTTACTAAAGTATAAACCTATAACCGTCACATTAGCGTGTTCAATCTTATTGTGGGCAAAAAAAAGGACAGAATATATATGCAAATGTGTACAATAGTTTGTCTCTTTGCTAATAAAACTAACAGGTGAAATGAGCACATTGATTATAGTATGGCTGATAGTTCGTAAAGCTGAGAGCGGAGTGAAACATCATCAGAGGCGGGCGAGTGGTGCCGCAAGCCAGCTTGCAATAAGCTTCTGCTGTAGGTGTGTCCACAAATCTTCTTCTGGGAAATACCTGGTAAAAAAAAGAGGACCACCAAGCACTCCGCAGGGATGGCTATCAAACTAAGATAAAGCCCATGGACCCTGTGTTTCTTACTGAGCACATCATATTGATTTACGTCTCAATAGAAAACTCGTTAGGTATTTGCCACTTGTGGTTTCTTTATGTTAGAAAAAAAGAGAATTTGTTTAATTTATGCCACGCAAATGTTTATGACATGCACTTGTTGTTAAGGGCGACTCGGTTTGGGTATAAACTGTAATCAAATCAAATAGATATAAAGTATACGCGATATGCCTACGTAGAACTGCTTAACACGAGGCTAACTGAGCGGTAGAAAGCGCCCATAGAGGAAGTGTATGACGTGCGCGTGCATATATGAAGACGTCGTGACTAGTAGACAACGCAAGGAGTTATGCACACTACCTTCGTTTAGCCAGAACCTGCTAGGGGGCCACTACGCCTGATGTCTCGGCTCATTACTGGCGTATCTCCCACATTACAGAGCTAAACCCTATGCTAGTGGAAGTGTGCAGCTATCTCCTAAAGGAGACAGTGGTCTTGTACTGCCCTTGAAACTAAAAAAAAGCCATGAGAGGTTGGAAGCACTGCCTGTAACCATGCACAAATTGAAAATGCGTAAGCGACTGCAAAACTGATGTATACCCGTCTGTCACAATAAAGATCTCCAAATAGGCCACGGGGTCCCTTACGTGCACTTGAGACTCTCCTGCAAGGAAATGAGAAATTACTATGATCTTTCTCTGCATCGCATATCTGGTTGGTCAGTCAACACTGAATTAGTTAAGTAGTTAAGGCAACTGCAAATAATTTCGAAGTGCATAATCTTAGCCACTATTTCTTGCTGACGGCAAATATCGATGTTTTGGGGATCGCAGCTTCAGCCATGTTTATTATGGAGGGGATCTGGATAGATTTCCCGAGTGCGAGATTCTATGGTTGGCCGGAATACAGAGATACCGGAAAACATTGATTGTAGTTCAGCGGAAGAGTACTGCAGGTGACCACTTTCAATTCCCTACATAGATGGCCTCAAAGCTTCCCTCAAAAGGCGCTCGAAACTTGCAGTTCACCCCTGAAGTGAAAGGTCACACAAAAAGAACACATGATGAGTGCGAACTAGTGACCGTCACAGCTTGCCAGATAAAATCGCAGAACCACGCAAAGTTTATAGAGTTTTGCGATGACAGTTTTTCTATATATATATATATATATATATATATATATATATATATATATATATATATATATATACATATATATATATATATATATATATATCTTGGAGACGTTATTTCAACGGGCTAAACGTACTTGGGAAGAGAAGAAACACAACTTAGCAGTCGTCTTAATTTTATTACCAACGGTTTCGACCTCATTCCCTTGTGCTTTCCATTTTCACTCATCACGATGGTTGGTGATGAAATAAGAATGAACGCTATAACAAACGTGTATCCACTGAAAAGGAAAGTGTTGATTCTCAGTTGCAGAAGACCTGAATGTGAAATCCCCGTACCCGAGCTAACGATTTTACTGAGCAGATAGTATGACCACAAGTGCATGCTCCACTTAGTATTGCTGGAAGCGATGAAAGGGTTACTTACACCACCATGGCTGTTAATGCAAGCATTAGGATGAACCCGAACTTCATGGTCGACATTGTAATGCTGATAACTGCCCAAGTTTTCTCGTTCGGCTGGCAGTGCTGTGGCACAATACCTGTGAATTTATGCACGCTGAGGTGAGATCTATAAATGAATTTCATTGATCATTTTAGACGTCTCATTTCGTTCAAACAGAGCTTCAGATGGCTCTTTGTTCTGAATTACTTCAAAAGACGTAAGTTAACCCGCCAAATATGATGCAAGTTTTCCACATAGGTCCATAAAAGCGAAGTGTAGCATATAAAAAAGAAAAACATACTGATGTGCAGCACACCGGGAAGATTGATGTGATTAGCTTAGGAAAGACATATATTATTAAGTTTAACGCATGGTTACACTATTTTCCAGACTTAAATACACTTGGTTAATTGCTTTCTTGAAACTGCGTAGTTTAGTCATACATGTTCATTAAAATAGCACTGTTGAACACTTGCTCGGTGTGTGATGCGGGTTTGACTCTCAATGGTTGCCATTAGGAACAATGCAAAAAAACTTAACGAATTTCCCTGTCATAGGGACCCGTAAAGCACCAAAGGTAAACGTGTCCTCATAGAGCTTGTTGAATGTATATTGTGCAATGGTTCGCCATAAAGACAAAAGAATTAGCGCTATCGCAATTAATTGTAGTGTCACTCAAAGAACGGATAGCAACTTGAAACTTGCAGTTCACCTCTCAAGCGAAAGGTCACACGAAAAGAACACATGATGAGTGCGAACTAGCAACCGTCACAGCTTGACAGATAAAGCATGCTGATCAAACACAATGAATGCACGAAATTGGCGCCTGACCCGCAGTTCGCGGGATCGAATCCAGGCCGTGGTGGCTGGCTTTTCGATGGAGGTGAAATTGCTTGAGGTTCGTGTGCCCAGATTCAGGTGCACGTTAAAGAACCCCAGGTGGTCGAAATTTCCGGATCTCTCCACTAAAGCGTCTCTCATAATTATAAGTTTGTTTAGGGACGTCAAACCTCACACGTCAATCAACCAATTGTTTGGGTGGGGGGTGTAAAATAAGTAAAGAAGTCACAGCCTATTCACTGGTCCTTCAAAGAATATTCCGGGCCAGCGCCAGACGGCCCTCCATGTACAGCAGTCCAGTGGGGGCCCGAACATGGTGAGTGCCGGTGGGGGCACACACGTTGTTCATGCGTGCGTTTGTATATGAGCGTGTCTATATAGGCAAGCAAATTTTTAAATTTTTGAGAGGGTATTGAAGTCCCCCCCCCTTTTTTTTTGTCTACGTCCCTAGTTAAGGAGACTGCTTCTACAAAGTGACATGCATATAATGCCTTTTTTTTTGAATGAAATTTAGGCAATAGCCTCAGTCTGTGGTAAAGCACCTACTTGTTCCATCTTTCAACTCCCTCATCCCCCTCCCATGCGCAGGGTAGCAAACCGGCTGCCTATAGGCTCGTTAATCTCCCTGCCGTTCTTTCCCTCCTATTTTCCTTCCTTGCTTACTTGTTTCGCAGACGACCTGGGTTTATCGCTGATTCGAACAGAAGATTTTTAATTACTTGTTTATCTTTATTTTTGTCGATTTTTTTAATCATGAACTAGCTACTTTTTCGCGTACAACCCACAACACCGAGACTGATGCTTGCGCCCCGACGCCAATAAAACACCAAAATTTCTCCAAAACGAGCTCTTTAACGCTATCACGTTAATAATCTACGTGTATTTCGATATTCGGATTCAACATTTCTCGAACATTGCAATAAAGATAGGATTTTAAAAAATATTTAGTAGCCTTAGCACAAGCTGAATGCGAAAGTACTATGACAAAAATCAGGTTACCGTAAAGAAGTTATGCACAATTATTTAGGTATTGAGTAGTAACTTAGTGATAACCACGCTTGTAACCTTACTTACGCCGTGGTGAGTGCGACCGCCAAGATTAGAAAAAAAATGCTGCGTTTATTGCGGATATTGTGACGCTTGACCATGCCCCTTTTCTTTCGTGAAGGAAGTGACCTTTTATTTGACAAAAACGCATTATCTTTATATACAAATGGTGACAAGACCAAAGGTAATCTTCGCAGGGAGCTATTGTTTTTATTATTATCTTAGGACCAGCATCGGCTGTTACTTTCCAATGGGACTAAAATATGTCTGCCAAAAAGTAAAGTTCCAGAAATTTGTATTCAGTGACTCTACGCAATGTACGCACACTAAAGCACCGGAACTTTCATTTTCGTGCTATAAGACAGTGCGAAAAGTTGTGCGCTGCATTAGCACATTTCAAAATATTTTAATGAGTTACGATGCGTATACTTTAATTCAAAGCTGAACAATCAAAATACAGAACATTGCGAGACTAACATTCTAAAGGCAACTCTAAAGAACATGAACATAAGTGTTGCAGGTTATATCACGAGGGCTCAGTTGTGAGTAAAAGTTTATTTTAATGAACCAAGCATAGGACAGCGCAGGCGGCCACGTGTTAACAAATAAAACAAAAACCAAAAGCTGGAAGCGCAAGAGCTTGTGTTCTCGGCTTTCACTGTTATGGCCTTGTTTTTGTGCTCGCGCCGCTGCGGTGGTCTAGTGGCTAAGGTACTCGGCTGCTGACCCGCAGGTCGCGGGATCGAATCCCGGCTGCGGCGGCTGTATTTCCGATGGAGGCCGAAATGTTGTAGGTCCGTGTGCTCAGATTTGGGTGCACGTTAAAGAACCCCATGTGGTTGAAATTTCCGGAATCCTCTACTACGGCGTCTCTCATAATCATATTGTGGTTTTGGGATGTTAAACCACTCATATCAAATCATTCATTGTTTTGGTGCTCGCTTTGGAATTTCTCACGAGCTCGCCAAACAATCGATTCTTATAAGAAAACTGACTACAGAGGCTTCCGAAGCAATATAAAAAATAGAGCTACAGAAAATCGCGCAACCTCCCATTAATTCTTTTTTGATCAACTGGCGGCGAAAAAGGTGAGGGGGAGGTAGAGATTTTGGTTGAAGACAAGGAAAGTGATTCAGATAGGCCAGGACTTGTCCCGGTGGTCTTTTGGTTACGGTGTTTGATTGCTGACCGTAGTGTCATTAGATCGAATGCCGGCAGTAGTGGCCGGATTTCTATGAAAGCTGTGGCTAGTTGTGCATATTTATACGCACGCTAAAATAACACCTGCTAGTCAAAACTTTCGAAGCGCTCCAATACGATGTCTTTCAATATATCGTTGTTTTGGGACATAGAATCCCCGCGATTGTTATTATATAAAAGGTAACCAGGCTAGTTCGGGTGAAGACACATCGCCTGAATGCAATTGGCCTTTGTAGCACAACGATGTGGCAGAAAAAGTGGAATGCACCAAATAAATTCGCTCTGTATTACTCTGGTGTATTAAGGTCTAACGTGTCAGTGCATGTCACATGTGACAATATAATATACTAACCCATGCGTCTCCATTGTACAAGAACGAAACTGTCAGTTTTTTGTCCAGGGGCTCTTTTTATGTCGTCATCCTACTCGCTGAAATACCAGAAGAAAGGAAGCAACACATGAGCGCAAAGGCACTCACTACACGATTCCTGTCAGTTTTCATTCTGGAATATGGCCCTTGCTCGTATAAGCTTTTCCCTTCCACAATGATGCATTCCTTTTCTCATTCGTCCTCTGGCGCAATTTTCACGTGCGAGTGCAGCTCATCCAAGCGGCCCTAATGATAATGTTTTATTATATATATTTACAATAAAATAATATTATTATAATGTAAGTAATATAAGTGCCCACAGCAGCGAGTGCCCCGGATTTCCCGAGTGCCTGATCTCAAAACAAAGCTAGCCGTACCAGGCAACTCGGCTGTGTTTTTATTGTTGTGGAGTTGTTGCTTTGTGATTATAATGCATACATTTATGTTGAACAACTTATCTTCAATTTACAGCCCAGAATGAACGGTGCGGCCGCAAGGCTCCCTTTGTCGTATGTGACGCATTGCAACTTTTTAGCAACCGAAATATTGTGACATTTTTTTACGCAAAATGATATATATGGTCCTTGAAATGAATCACAAGAATTTTGAAAAATTAGAAGGGGCATTTTCGAGAAATGTATACTCAAACGTTGGTGTTTTTGGTAAACTACTTAGAGTTCATCTCGATTGTGAAGTAAAACGAAGCACGGTAAAACCGCATATGTTATTTTTAAAACAAAGAAAAAGTATAAAAGCTAATATATTCCGCGTTAGATTATCAGCAGATTAGGTTGGTTTCAGCAAAATAAATTAATTAAACTGAAGTATTCTGTGTGATTTGCCATGGTTCTGTTCTTTTTACTCTTCTTTCAGTAGGCAGCAAAGATAGTGAAGTGTAAGATTCTATATAACTTGTTCTTGGATGCGAATAAGTATTCAAGGTAAAAAGTGCATCGTTTTTTACTGGAGTGTGCTCAAAACTAAGAAATCAAGAAATTGGTGGAATTTTGTTTTTGTCACCAGAACTTTACTGTTTTTTTTTCAGGCGAACAGACTTGTTTATCGCAATACTGCATTTAAAAAGAAACATTGTTGTAGCTCAAATTCCTAGGCCCACAGTAAGATTCTTCAGGATCGGGACTGGTGACCTGGACCTCTTGTTTCATCTCGTGTCGCCTCGTGTCTCCGAGCCCAAAATGAAGGCTCCAAACGTGTGCCATCATATAGAACTTCGAAACGCAATGAGCACAAGCCCCGCAACAGAGAAAATGTGAAGAACAAAATTATTCGAGCAAGCCGAATGCCTCAACTACCAAAGAACGATATCCGCATTATCATTAGGCTCAGAGGGGGTCTTAACATCGCTGGGGTTGGCCCAACGACAATCGCTGAAGCCATTTCAACTTCGGCAGGTATCAGCCCATTGGAACAGCAAGCAGACACGCTCTGGCCCAACATTAAGCAGAATATCCTAGTAGCAAGCACACCGAAGAGAGTATATAAAGCCGGTATAAACAACGACCGTCCTATAACAGTGACATCAGTAGTTTACAGGCTGGTGATGCAGATAGTAAAGGAAAGGCTGCGCACATGGGTGGAGAATGAGAGGGTGCAGGGAGAACTGCAAAATGGGTTCCGTAAACGGAGGTTGGAGGACAATATGTCTTCATTGATACAGTGTATTTAAAAAGCGGGAAAATAACACAAGCCCCTGTGGCTGATATTCCTACATATCAAGGTAGCTTACGATAATGTGATTCAAGAAGACTTGCGTGAAATACTGGACGCACTAGATATGGAAGATGGAATAACTAATTTTCTAAAATATATATATGAAGTAACAAGGTAGTTATCAAATGGGAAGAACAGGTATCAGAACCTATAGAGATACATTTCGGGCATCGATGGGGATGCCCCTTGTCTCCTTTGTTGCTTATGCTTTATATCCAGGGACTAGAAGCCAACTTAGAGGAGAGTCGGCTCGGTTTCGGCCTCTCTTGGCCAAGCAAAAAAAAAAAACACATTCAACAGCGATTACCAGAATTGATGTATGCAGATGATATAGGATTAATAGCCGACAACAAGGAAGATCTGCAGGGATTGATAGACATCTCTGGTGATGAGGGAGATCGGTTAAATTTGAAGTTCAGCAGGATCGAAAAAGTTTGCGATCATGATTTTTGATGACAACAAAGGCAGTGAACATAAGATACAGGAAGTCGCGCTAGAAATAGTGGATAAATACAAATATTTGGTCGTATGAATAAATAACGGGGCTCAGTATCTAAGGGAGCACGAAAGATACGTAATGACTAAGGGCACCAGGAATGCAGCTGTAATAAAAATAGGGCTCTGTGGAACTACAATAAGTATGACGTTGTGAGAGGTGTTTGGAAAGGTGTCGTGGACCCGTTTTGACGTTCGGCAATGGGGTCTTGGGCAAACCAGAAGTTCAAGCAAGATCGAAAATTAAACAACGGAGCATAGGTAGACTTGCTTTGAGAGCACACGGGAATACCCCAAAACAGGGGGTACAGGGAGACATGGGATGGACATGGTTTGAGTGCAGGGAAGCTAGCAGCAAGATGGAATTTGAAGAGCGATTGAGAAAAATGGGAGAGGAGCGTTGGGCTAGGAAAGTTGTCAGCTACTTGTACATGAAGAATTCTGATACTAAATGGACGAAGCGAACTCAAAAACTGCCAAGCAAGTATTCAGACAACAACAGAATACCAAGCCAAAAGAAAACATTGGTTAAGAAGAAGGTGAAGGAAACAGAGAAGGACATGTGGAAAATTGGAATGTTTACGAAATAATCACTGGAGACCTACCTAACTTCTAAGCAGGAAAATGCGAGGGAAAAGTTCTACCATAATTCTCGTGGTAGTTCTCTGGCCTTCGAGACTAGAACGGGAGTATTGCGGACCAAGACGTACCGAGCAAAATACGAAGGCACAGACAAGATATGTAGTGCATGTGTAGAGGAGGAGGAAACGGCTGAACATTTGATAATGTTTTGTGAACGGCTCCGCCATATAGTCGAAGATAATGGCACCGAATTTTTCAAAGTAGTGAGTTTTTGGGACAGTTAAGGCAAAATAGACTTTAAACGGGTAGAAATAACCAGGAGGAGGCTAACAGATTGGTGGCTACAATCGAGGCGCGAGTAAAATTCAATCCTTGAATGCACAATGATAATACTTCACTATATGGCTAGGTTGCGTGAGCCACCACCCGATATGAAGGGCACAACTGAATCCATCCATCCATCCATCCATCCATCCATCCATCCATCCATCCATCCATCCATCCATCCATCCATCCATCCATCCATCCATCCAAAAATTGATTGATATGTGGGGTTTAACGTCCCAAAACCATCCTATGAATATGAGAGACGCCGTGGTGGAGGGCTCCGGAAATTTCGACCACCTGGCATTCTTTAACGTGCGCCCGAAATCAGGCACACGGACCTACAACATTTCTGCCTCCATCGAAAAAGCAGCAGCCGCAGCCGGGATTCGATCCCGCGACATGCTGGTCAGCAGAGTACCTTAGCCACTATGCCTTTGTGGCGGGGCCATCCATCCGAAAAGGCTGCCGCGCTGTGGACGAAGCTTCTATGTGGCTAGAAAAAAATGATTTTGCGCTTTTATATAACTTTGTGTTCGTTTGGAAATGTCGGGTCAATGAGTACGAAGGGCAAAGTCAATGCTGAAGCGTTTTATTTTCAAATGTGGTTTTTATTTTGCTGTAGATTGGCGCCGCTTATATTAGAGCAGTTAAAATTGCGATGCCTCTACAAGAGTTCCGCAAGTGCTCGAAACTAGACTTCTAAGTTCGCGGGCTGTATAGTAAGGTAAGGTGGGACACCGCGGAGAAGAAGAAATAAAAAATAGGAGCCCGATCTGCAAACAAGGTCAGTACAGTACCGCAATCTACGTCCATGGATTACTTTTTACACTCGATTAAATGGATTCTTCTTGCTCTAATTGAACTATGTCGCTGCTTTTCATTGTGACGCTGCTTTGAGAATTTTCGCAAATGCTCCGATGTAGTCACAGCTGCGCCACGACGTGGTTTTATCGCTTCTTACACGCCTGCCGTCCATCAGTGCTCTCCACATTTGGTCTCCCTTATAGAAAAGGCACGTTCAGTGGGACGTCTCAACGAGGAGAAAAATGCTATTCGGCACGTGATGGATAAATAAACAAAATCACAGCAATGCACGGAGTGAATGATCAGTGGGGCGAAGCGTCTGTCCATCCGTCCGTGCATTCGTTTTTACATGCGTCGGTCGACTCGTATCCCACTACAGCAGGCATCAGACGGATGGTTAAGCTTTTCCCCACTCATCATAACATCCACTCCGTGGATATGCTGGCTACGCCGGATAGGATGATCAACCAAGTGATGATGTAAGGAACTTCGTCCATAAAAGCAATAAAACCACGTCGCGCTATGCGTCGCAGCTGTGATTACATCAGCGCGCCTGTAATAATTTTCTCAACAGCGTCACAATATAAATCAGGGGTAGTTCCACAAACTAAACAAGAAAGTGAACCATTTATTTGCATATAACCCGTGAAGTGAAGCCTTGTAAAATATTATATGGAAGCCTTATACAATATCCCGGCAAAATTAATTCACACGTACCTATTTCAATGGTCAGGATCCTCAGTCACCTAGAGCATAACTGCGCTTCGGTTCATCATCATCATCATCAGCCTGTCTACGTCCACTGCAGGACAAAGGCCTCTTCCATGTTCCACCAGTTAACCCAGTCCTGTGCTTGCTGTTGCCAATTTATACCCGCAAACTTCTTAATCTCATCTGCCCACCTAACCTTCTGTCTCCCCCTACCCCGCTTCCCTTCTCCGGGAATCCAGTTGGTGACCCTTAATGACCAGCGGTTATCCTGTCTACGAGCTACATGCCCGGCCCATGTCCATTTCCTCTTCTTTATTGCAGCTATGATATCCTTAACTCCCGTTTGTCCCCTAATCCACTCTGCTCTCTTCTTGTCTCTTAAGGTTACACCTACTATTTTTCTTTCCATTGCTCGCTGCGTCGTCCTCAATTTAAGTTGAACCCTCTTTGTGAGTCTCCAGGTTTCTGCTCCGTAGCTAAGTACCGGCAAGATACAGCTGTTATATACCTTCCTCTTGAGGTACAGTGGCAATCTACTTGTCATAATTTGAGAGTGCCTGCCGAATGTGCTCCACCCCATTCTTATTCTTCTAGTTACTTCAATCTCGTGGTTAGGCTCTGCGGTTATTACCTGCCCTAAGTAGACATAGTCTTTTACAACTTCAAGTGCACTATTACCTATCGCAAAGCGCTGCTCCTTTCCGAGGTTGTTGTACATTACTTTCGTTTTCTGCAGATTAATTTTAAGACCCACCTTTCTGCTCTCCTTGTCTAACTCCGTAATCATGAGTTGCAATTCGTCCCCTGAGTTACTCAGCAATGCAATTTCATCGGCGAAGCGCAGGTTACTGAGGTACTCTCCATTAACTCTTATCCCTAACTGTTCCCATTCTAGGCTTCTGAAAACGTCCTGTAAGCACGCAGTGAATAGCATTGGGGAGATTGTGTCCCCCTGCCTTACACCCTTCTTTATTGGTGTTCTGTTGCTTTCTTTATGAAGCACTATGGTAGCAGTTGATCCCCTGTAGATTTCTTCCAGAATGTTTATATATATTTCATCTACGCCCTGATTCCGCAGTGTCTGCATGACGGCTGATATTTCTACTGAATCAAACGCCTTCTCGTAATCTATGAAGGCTATGTATAGTGGTTGGTTATACTCTGAGCATTTCTCTATTACCTGATTGATAGTATGAATGTGGTCAATTGTTGAGTAGCCTGTTCTAAATCCTGCTGTTTCCTTTGGTTGATTGAATTCTAATGTTTTCTTTACTCTGCTAGAAATTACCTTTGTAAATAGCTTGTATACTACAGAGAGCAAGCTGATCGACCTGTAATTCTTCAAGTCCTTGTCATCTCCTTTCTTATGTATTAAGATGATGTTAGCGTTCTTCCAAGACTCTGGTACTTTTCCCGTCAGGAGACACCTCGTAAATAGAGTGGCTAGTTTTTCTAACACAATCTGTCCTCCATCTTTCAGCAGATCTGATGTTACCCGATCCTCACCAGCAGCTTTGCCTCTGTGCATGCTCTCCAAAGCTTTTCTGACTTCTTCTATCATTACCGGTGGGGTGTCGTCTGGGTTACTGCTAGTTCTTATAGTATTAAGGTCGTGGTTGTCTCGGCTACTGTACAGATCTCTGTAAAACTCCTCCGCTATTTTAACTATCCTATCCATATTGGTAGTTATTTTGCCTTCTTTGTCCCTTAGTGCATACATCCGCCTTTTGCCTATCCCAAGTTTCCTCTTCACTGCTTTGACGCTTCCTCCGTTTTTCAGAGCGTGCTCAATTCTCTCCATGTTATACCTTCTTACATCGCATACTTTACGTGTATTAATCAACTGCGAAAGCTCTGCCAGTTCTATTTTGTCTGTTGCACTTGACACTTTCATGATTTGACGCTTCTTAATTAGGTTCTTCGTTTCCTGGGAAAGCTTGCCGGTGTCCTGTCTAGCTACCCTGCCTCCAACTTCCACTGCACACTCCGTGATGATACTCGTCAGATTATCATTCATTGTATCTACGCTAAGGTTGGTTTCCTCGCTAAGAGCAGAGTACCTGTTCCGCAGTGACACTCTGAATTCCTGTACTTTTCCTCTCAGTGCTAGCTCATTGATTGGCTTCTTGCGTATCAGTTTCTGTCGTTCCTTCTTCAAGTCTAGGCGGATTCGAGCCCGTACCATTCTATGGTCACTGCATCTTACCTTGCCAACCATTTCCACATCCTGCACGACTCCTGGGTGTGCAGTCATTATAAAGTCTATTTCGTTCTTATTTACGCCATTAGGGCTCCTCCATGTCCACTTGCGGTTTTCTCGTTTTCGGTAGAAGGTATTCAAAATACGCAGATTATTGCGTTCTGCGAATTCTACTAGTAGCTCTCCTCTGGCGTTTCTAGTGCCGATGCCATAATCTCCTACTGCCTGGTCTCCAGCCTGCTTCTTCCCTACCTTTGCATTAAAGTCGCCCATTACTATAGTATACTGTGTTTTCACCTTACTCATTGCCGATTCCACATCTTCATAGAAGCTTTCAACTGAAGCGTCATCATGGCTGGATGTAGGCGCGTAAGCCTGTACTACCTTCATTTTGTATCTTTTAATCAGTTTAATTACAATGCCTACCACCCTTTCATTAATGCTATAGTAATCCTCTATGTTGCCAGCTATGTTTCTGTGAATTAGGAACCCTACTCCCAGTTCTCTTCTGTCTGCCAAGCCCCGATAGCAAATGACGTGCCCATTCTGTAGCACAGTATAGGCCTCATCTGTCCTCCTAACCTCACTCAGCCCTATTATATCCCATTTAATGCCTTCTAGCTCCTAGAATAATACAGCTAGACTTCCCTCACTAGATAACGTTCTAACGTTAAACGTTGCTAAGTTCAAGTTCCAATGGTGGCCTGTCCGTATCCAGAGATTCCTAGCACCCTCTGCTGCTTTGCAGATCTGACCGCCGCCGTGGTCAGTTGCTCCGCAGCTGGTGGGGACTGAGGGCCATGAGTTAATTGACGAATGCCTACGGGAGGGGGTGGCCAGATACTGCACCAGGGTGGCCAATCCTTCTCTGGTGAGATCATCGGTGCGTACCGGCTTTAAGCCGGTACGATCAGACAGTAGTGGGAATGCTCCATGCATGTCTTCCTTATTGTTGTTCAGCAGCGTTGGCGGCCACCCACCACGGAGCCCAACGAGGTGACGCTACAAGTTTACAAATGCTGAAACCTGCAGACGCCAGCCGTACAACGCCACTATAACCCAATGCGCCTAGACTAAGGTAGGCTATTTGCACAGGGTTAACCCTAGCCGCCAGGAAGTTTGGAAGTGAACGGAAGAGAGTAGTAGACAGGACAGATAAATAGTAAGAGATAAAGACGAAGATGTAGGGAGAGAGAGATAGGAAAAGGCGACTGCCGATTCCCCTGGGTGGGTCAGCTAAGGGGTGCCGTCTACGTGAAGCCAGCGCCAAAGGGGTGTGTTGCCTCTGCCGGGGGGCCTTAACGGTCCAATCACCCAGCGTCGGCTCAACCCCCAGGATCCCCTTTTCCTCGGACACGGCAAAGCCACGCGCGGCTAGGCGTGGGAGGGAACGAAACTCCCCCGTTAGCTCGGGTTCGTGGTGTCGCTACACACCAAACGCCTACTTGCGCAGGCACCCCTGTGGTTCGGTTGACCCCCTCATAAATATCCGTAAGTGATATAACAGTAAAATTATGAGACAGGATAGAAGAGCTCAACGGTGATATTATCAACGGTGATAATTAGGCGAGTTTTCCACTATACAAATCTCCATGAAGGAGTAATGCTATGATGCCTCTATATTTGTCAAATAGAGGTGTTTAGCACCGAGCCAAAATGGACCGTATTAAAAAAGTAAGACTGCCACAGACAAATAGATACCTCCTTACAATTACCTATCAGGAAAATGCCACAGTTTCCATGCTTTTCTTCGTAAGTAGGACCAAAACAAATTCAGTAACAAAAATATGCTTTCCTTCACTTCAGCGAGAAGATTCGAGATCTGGCGGTGACTCTTGTTCGTACACGAAAAAAAAATACACTCCCCCATGCCCTTTGCTGTCTGCCGCGGTGTCCACCGAAATATACTTTCCTTCAGTTCAACCACAAGATTCTGGCGGGGGTTCTTGCTCGTACGCGAGGAAAAAAATGGCCCCGGATCTGCATCTTACACTACAAATGTCGTCGAAAGACAATAGTCTGGCGTCTGGAAAGAGTAGACAAAACGTTTATTTAATCTTCTGCGCAAGAAAATGGGTGAATGGTATTCTAGAGGCGCTGCGTTAGAGTGCCTCGAGCGTGTATCGGAGGCCAACTAGCGCATCGAGGCACGTTAAGCACGAGCGCCATCTGGCAGTTATCGTCGAAAACGAAGGCGTGCGCCCCATGGAGAAAGATGCGCGCCTGTCTCGAAGGTGATAAGATGCAGAACGCGAAGCGACGGGCAGGTGCCACCACCGTGTTGTCGTAGCAAAGCGTTGGAAACACCTTCTTTAACATCGCGTTGCACTGTCAGCAGACTGCGATTAACGCTACAGTCCTTAGAGTTACTTGTGTGTGCCTCTTCTAGCATAAAGGCAGACACACAAAACGTCAACGTGTTGTTATGGCGCCCCAGATATGAGCAATATTTGCTTTTTGATTGACAATCGCACAACCATGAAAGCTAAAGCTTGAGCAATATTGGTGGGTGCTGCGGATGGGGTCGGCCGTTTGGTGCCGTTGGAGGTATCGTTAAGGGAGGACAGACGTGCAGTCAGACAGACAGACCAAAATTTTTCCGTTGACGGTCCCCAAGAAAGACTATCGTCTTTAAAAAAGCATGCCTACGCCGATATTAGTTACCCTTCAGTTAGTTACCCTTCATGGCCAGTGGTTATCCTGTCTACGCGCTACATGCCCAGCCCATGTCCCTTTCTTCTTCTTGATTTCAACTACATGATATCTTTAACCCCCATTTGTTTCCTAATCCACTCTGCTCTCTTCTTGTCTCTTAAGGTTACACCTACCATTTTTCTTTCCATTGCTCGCTGCGTCCACCTCAATTAAAGCTGAACCCTCTTTGTAAGCCTCCAGGTTTGTGCTCCATAGCTAATTACCGGCAAGATGCAACTGTTATATACCTTCTTTTGAGGGGTAATGACAATCTACCCGTCATAACTTGAGAGTGCTTGTCAAATGTGCTCCATCCCATTCTTATTCTTCTAGTTACTTCAATCTCGTGGTTCGGCTCCACGGTTATTTTCGGCTCTAAGCAGACATAGTCTTTTACAACTTGAAGTACACTATTACCTATCTCGAAGCGCTGCTCTCTTCCGAGGTTGTTGTACATTACATTCGTTTTGCGCAGATTCATTTTAAGACCCACCTTTCTTCTCTCCTTGTCTAACACCATATTCATGAGTTGCAATTTGTCCCCTGAGTTAGTCAGCAATGCAATGTCATCGGCGAAGCGCAGGTTACTAAGGTACTCTCCAATTAATCTTATTCCTAACTATTCCCATTCTAGGCTTCTAAGAACCTCCTGTAAACACGCGGTACATAGCATTGGGGAAATTGTATCCCCCTGCCTTCCTTCCTTCTTGATTGGTATTCTGTTGCTTTCTTTATGAAGCACTATGGTAGCAGTTGATCCCCTGTAGATTTCTTCCAGGATGTTTATATATGCTTCGTCGACGCCCTGATTCCGCAGTGTCTGCATGACGGCTGATATTTCTACTGAATCAAAGGCCTTCTCCTTATCCATGAAGGCTACGTATAGTGGTAGGTTATATCCTGAGCATTTCTCTATTACCTGATTCATAGTATGAATGTGGTCGATTGTTGAGTAGCCTGTTCGAAATCCTGCTTGTTCCTTTGGTTGATTGAATTCTAATGTTTTCTTAACTCTGTTACCAATTACCTTTGAAAATAGCTTGTATACTACGGAGAGCAAGCTGATTGGCCTGTAATTATTGAAGTCTTTGTCATCTCCTTTGTTATGTATTAAGATGATGTTTGCATTCTTCAAAGACTCTGGTGTTCTTCCGCCAGGAAACACCTCGCAAACAGGGTGGCTAGTTTTTCTAACACAATCTGTCCTCCATCTTTCAGCGAATCTGATATTGCCTGATCTTCAGCAGCAGCTTTGCCTGCTTGCATGCTCTCATGGGCTTTTCTGAGTTCTTTTATCATTAGTGGTGGGGTGTCATCTGGGTTACTACTAGTTCTTATAGTATTAAGGTCGTGGTTGTCCCGGCTAGTGTACATATCTCTGTAAAACCCCTCCGCTATTTTAACTATCCTATCCATACTGTTTGTTATTTTGCCTTCTTTGTCCCTTAGCGAATTTTTTTCTATCCCAAAATTTCTCTTCACTGATTTGACACTTCCTTCGTTTTTCAGAGCGTGTTAAATAATTTCCATGTTATAGCTTCTTACTTCGGATACGTTACGCTTATTGATCAACTTCGAAAGCTCTGCCAGTTCTATTTTGTCTGTTGTACTTGAGGCTTTCATGATTTGATGCTTGTTTATTTATTTATTAGAATACCTTCAGGGCCCGTAGGGCATTACAGAGGGGGTGGGTACAACATTTATAACACACAAGAAAAAAAAGACAAAATAAAGAAACAAGTGTCAGATGCGCAAATCAGGAAGGCAATATAAGTCAACTAAAAATGTATAAGTAAGAATTCAAGCACATACAAGACAAAGATAGATAATGGAAACTGCGTATAGTTACAAGCATTGCTGAGAAATTGCAGTCTTGAATAACAAAGGGTCTGTTATTGTTACAACGGAAGAGGGAAGGTGGTTCGAATCGGCGGCTGTTTTCGGTAAGAAGGCTGCTGAAAAGAATTCTGTGCAGCAAAACGGAATGGCAACCTTATGCTGGTGATCAATGCGCGATGAGTGGTATGACGGTTGTGAAATGAGGTCTCGCTTCATTGATGGATTGTGAAAAAATATCTTATGAAAAAAATGCAGTCGCGCCGAATTCCTCCGGACAGTTAAATTGGGCAGGTCAAGGTTAGATTTCATTTCTGATATGCTAGCAGTACGGGAATAATTAGAACAAATTAACCGAACTGAGCGGTTCTGAACAGATTCTAACGCGTTGATTAAATTTTGCTGCACGGGATCCCATATAGCGGACGCGTACTCAAGCTTTGGGCGAATTAGTGATCGGTATAATAGAATTTTGAGGGACAGCGGAGCGCGAGAAAAGTTGCGGCGTAAGTATCCTATCGTTCGGTTAGCGTTATTACAGATGTAGGTAATATGCGTGTGCCAAGATAGATTGTTGGTAATGTAAACGCCGAGGTACTTATATGAAGAGACATGCTGGAGGGGAACGGCGTTAATTCTGTAGGTACAGGGGGAGAAATAGATCGCCGGGTTATTGACATGCATTTAGATTTGTTAGAGTTGAGAGTCATAAGCCATTTATTGCACCAGGTTGAGACAGTGTCAAGGTCTGACTGTAGAAATTGGTTATCAGATTCATTGTTTATTTCGCGGTAAATTACACAATCATCTGCAAATAACCTTATAGCGGAGTTAATGCTATCGGGGAGATCATTAATATATATAAGGAAAAGTAAAGGGCCTAATACGGAACCTTGGGGTACGCCGGATGTTACTTTAGAAAGAGGTGAGTTATAGTCATTAGTTGTTACAAACTGAGTGCGATTAGTTGTTAATGTGCTTCTTCGTTTCCTGGGAAAGCTTGCCAGTGTCCTGTCTAACTACCGTGCCTCCAACTTCCACTGCACACACTGTAAAAATACTCGTGGGATTATCATTCATTGCATCTGCGCTAAGGTTGATTTCTTCAATAAGAGCCGAGTACTTGTTTTGAAGTGACACTTTCAATCCCTGTACTTTCCCTTCCTGTGCTAGCTCACTGATTGGCTTCTTGCGTATCAGTTTCTGTCCTTCCCTCTTTATGTCTAGGTGAATTACAGACCGTACCATTCTATGGCCAGTGCATCGTACTTTGCCAACCACTTCCACATCCTGCACAGTATCTGGGTGTACACTCATTATTAAGTCTATTTTGTTCTTTTTTTGCCATTAGGCCTCCTTATGTCCACTTACGATTTCCTAGTTTTAGGTAGAAGGTATTTAAAATCCGTAAATTACAGATACAAAACGCCAAAGGGTAAGTGCCTTTGGTACGATGTGCAGAATGAGGGGCTCGAGCTTATAACAGACCCTTCCACGCCTACGCGCGTGGGCAACAGCATACACAGTAAAAAATTTTACACCCTTATGGGTGTAAAAAGGGTGTTTTACAGATTTACACCTTTTTTTATGAATTTAACACCCTTTTTTTGCTGGTACACCCTCAGAGAAGGGTGTAACTGGCAAAAGGGTGTTATTATGCCGTTCGTGAGGGTGTTGAAGAACAGAAGGGTGTACACCTCTTATTGATGGAATAAAAATTGTTCCGTTTAACGTCCCAAAGTTGTCATATAATCATTAGAGACGCCGAACCGAAGGGCTCCGAAAATTTAAACCACCTGGGGTTATTTAGGGTGCACCTAAGTCTAACTACACAGGTCTCGCACTATTTCTCGTCCATTAAAAATGTGGCCGTTGTGAACTGCCGGGATTCGATCCTGCGACTTGCGGGTCAACAGTTCAGCCCCATAAGCACCAGACCACCGGCGCGGGAGTGCAAGTGCAAGAATGGAGCTGCATCTATGCTTGAAAATAAAATACCACGCATATAGCGCAAGGAATGCATGCCTTTCCTAAGATAACAATGTCTTAGGGATGAAAAAAATCAAGGAAATGATTGAGGCATTGACAAATTTTACAGAATACTCTAAGAATAATTGAAAAAATGTAAAAGAGACTAACTTCTTCTCGCACTGTATGATTCGACATGCTTTGCCGCTTTATATCGTTCACATTATATGTGAATAAATGAATGGGCTACTGTCACGATCTACGGACAGCACATATTCATGTGTAGAAGGAATTGAGAAAAAAAGCTTGAATTTATTACAAAATCCCTTGCTCGGTCAAAAGCCGTTCGAGTGCAAGTCGTTTTCACAAGATTATCGAAGACGAGATGTGCTTGGTCGAAAAAGAAAACAATGCACTACCTTCTGCAACCATGCGGGAGCACGGGAAGTGATTCTTTAGGTCAAGAAATAAAGGTCAGAGAATGGCACGGTCAGTGCACGCAGCGCCTTTGCGAAGCGAAAGGGAGAAGGATACGAGAAGAGGGAGAGACGCCTCTCGCCCCCGCACACACACACACACACACACACACACACACATATATATATATATATATATATATATATATATATATATATATATATCATGAGTCTTACTCCGTCCACTGCAGGACAAAGGCCTCTTCCATGTTCCGCCAGTTAACCCGGTCCTGTGCTTGCTGCTGCCAATTTATACCCGCAAACTTCTTAATCTCATCTGCCCACCTAACCTTCTGTCTCCCCCTTAGGAATATATATATATATATATATATATATATATATATATATATATATATATATATATATTGTGGGACACTGCGACCCATGCCGTAAAATTTGTATTTGCTATCTATTCTTTTGACATCCCTTCGGGGGGGGGGGGGTATGAGGTGATCAGCAGGGGGGCACCGCAACCCCCGTATAGTTACAGTGCCCCCCTCTCTATTTCTCTATGTACCTATAAGGATTTACATTGCCCCATAAGTGACCAAGGGCCGCCCCCGCCCCCCTTCCCCCGTGGTGGGCACGCCTATGCATAGGCACCATCAATCATTGAAATAAAAGTTTGTGTGTAAATGTGTGTGTCAACAATAATACGTTTCAAATTCAAGAACATGAGTGTTTTAGGTGATTATTACCGCTGTTGTTTATTTGTTAAAAATACATTGCACCTGCAAGCGTTTCAAACTTCGCACGCTAAAGTCATACGCTAATTTGATTTGTAAAAGTAAAACTATTTTGCCCCCTTGGTTTTTATCTTATATATATTTACGTTTACTTTTTATACTTAAACAAATCACTAAAGCATTTTATTGCGTCATTGTACGTCTGCGGAGCTGTAACCACGTGACTTGTTTGGGCGTGTTTGTTTGCTAGTCGGGCGCTGCAGCTGGTCGGTTCTGCATCGTTTTTTTTCTCATTTTTTGAGGTGTGCTTGCGCGCTGCGTTTTTGTTTTGTGTTCTGCCGGTGCTGCCTATTACGAAGATGGACTCTACTCAAGCGAGGACGTGTGGCATCGCATTTTGGAACACTCGCCAGGTACGTGCCACATTCCTGCTGTCGGCGCTTTGTCAACACCGAGAGCGTGATAACGACGCCATGCTACGTTTTTCGTTACATGTGGGCGATAAGTGAGGTTTTGTGACGTAGCAAACCTGTTTGTGTGTGTCATTTCATCAGGATGAAGGCGTTTTTGTGGGAAGTCAAGCGTGGGCGAGCTTTTTCCTTCGATTCAAGCATGCTTCGGTGTGTGACACATGGCGCGTGCGTGCGCAGGGGGAATTCGGCGGCGGATTTGTGCGAGTTGTGACGGCGCCCGCCTCTGTCGGCCGTGGTGTTGGCAGGGAGCCCAGCTCGCGATGGACCAATATTTTGGTTAAATAATTGTTGGGTGAAGACGGCGTTTGTTAGCTGTAAGCGTTGATTACGCCTAGGGCGCGTATGTTATCTCTTAACTTGAGGATTTTTTTTTTGCATGCCTGTTCATATTGTGTGCTACAGGAGTCAACGGGTTCATATGTTGTACGTTTCATATGTTGTACGTCCAAAGTAGTTTAAAAACAATTTCATATGTTGTACGCCCTTTTTTAAAACTGCTATCAGAAATTGCTGCGGGTAGCCGAACGTATGCCGGTGTATGCATCCACGTCGGCACGCATCTTTGAACTACCGTGTTACTCGAGTTCGCGTGCAGCATGCTGCCTCGTCTTAGGTACGGCTCGCAAGGCTTGCACGTATGTACGCTTACGTGTTTATGCAGCCCATTTACTCAAATCTGAGCTTACGTTATACACCCGCAACATAAGTTGTCTGATGCGTTCGGAACCCATGAATTTTGAGCCGTTCGTTAAACATGAACTGTATTTCCGAACGAAATTTTCATGGCTTATTAGGGCCGAATAACTGTAGCTTAACTGTGCGAGCCCTAATTCGATCAGTAGTTCATGCGGTAGAGCACATTTTATTTTATCCAGCTTGTTTTCGCTATGCTTAGATTTCATTACTTTGTGGTGGTTTATTAAATATTGTATGTGCCTCGCCCAAACTTTGTGTTCAAACTTTGCTAAGCACTTTTACTTGTACGAACAGTAAGAACAGTTTAGACCATCACCTCCAAGGGCATTTATTAACAGATTATAAGCTTATGCCCGTCTGCTCAGAAACACACATGAAAACATTGAAAAACCACACACTGACCACGAATAAAAGCACAGCCTTTGTCACTTGTGAATAGGGCTCCTGTGTGGGGGCCAAAACGTCATGCTTTCAATTGGGGTCAGCATGTTGTTTTAATTGTCTTCACATCAGATGACAAGCTTAAGTAAATTCTATAGGCATGCGCTACAGTTATAGAAGGGATCTGTGGTGTTTGGAGAAACGAATAAATTATTTAACGCTCAAAACTAGCAATAGTGTTATACATCATAGTATGCATACATAAGGCATGCACATGTTACTGTGAAAATGGAAAATTAAACAGTATGTTCATCTGACAGTCATGAATATAGACTGCATGTTTCCAAGCTGTTGGCATTGACGCAATTACACAACTTCTGAAATCAGTCTCATCAAATGTTTATTGTGTATTGCTAAATCGTGGCCAATGCCTTCCAGTATTCTTGTTACTGAGATTGTTGCAGAAGCTTGCATGCTTTATTGGGATGGTATTTAGCTCAAGATGGGTGCGTTGTATTAGCATTTCCACATTCTTTCCCATTATTTATCAGACAGCCTGTAATGAGGTGTATGTTAGGAATGAGTGAGGGGCACTGCCTTTTTAGCCACCTGGAATCATTGAATTAACAGCCATAATTTAGCAGTTGACAATAGTAATTTAGTGAAACCAATTTTCTATGTTATCCGCATAATCGTCCTAATGTAGGCATCCGGAAGAAAGTTACACTAGTTGTGTTCAAACTAAAATTCGTAATTTAATTATGTGTTACCTCCAATGGATACTTGATCAAAGCGCATACCGTCATGTACGCACTGCCCTATTAATGAATTGGCATGTATGTGCACTATGCCGGAGCGCTATTCAAGTGTATTTTGTTACACATCTGTTATGTCGAAAATGCATATTCTTTCGTAAGGTTGCAGCTATGTTCGCCAAAAACATTGAGGATGTTTTTGTTGTAAGATGTCTGGTTTTCGTACATCCTACTTTTTTAAACCACAATGTTCCTGTTCATTCTAAATAGAGTTCCAAATTCTGCTTCGCTAGCAGACACATCAGTCAATTTTTTTTTTGTTTCTCTTGCAGCCTATACATGCTCGTCGTAGGAAGAGTGTGTGGAAGACGTCTGGACTAGCCCATCATCAAGGCTGGCTTGTGGAAAATTTGACTACTGGTGCACATCAGTGGTGCATGGCTTCTGTTTCTTTTGAAAAGCGAGCTGCAGAGAGCCACCTGGTAGCTGTATTCAAGGAGCACAAAGGTTCATGGTGTTCAAAGTTAACCCGTTTGTTTTCCCTTAAAAGAGAAGTCAGCGCTGTAAGTTATGTATGTAAAGCCACCTCTGCTGATAGCTATGTATCCAGGAGGATGCAATGTCAGACAATAATCACTGTCAGCAGTGACATTAAGTTTTATTAATCAACTTAATAGTGACCGCAACAGGAGATCATGTATGTGTTAAATGTTTGAGCCAGTCACATTTCTACATATTATCACTTATAAGAATTCTAGCATGCCTGTGCTCAGATATCCTGCTTGAAATTTAGTTGCGGCTTGCATTATTATGTGTGCAGGACAGTGAGCGCTAGCACAGACTCTGATTACATGCATTTAATCTGACCCTGGGTGGAAGGCATGGGCAAACATTAAAATGGTTACTCTTGCTATTCGCTGGCGATAGCAAGAACCGACTGCTCGTTCCGCTATGGAGTGATATTTTGTGGAACTTCACTGCCTTGCATGCGTAATCATGAAAAGCAAAATTAAACTTTCAAACGGGATATCAGGAGCATAAACATAATCAAAAAAGTTTTCCAAGTGGGACCATGTAGAAACACGACTGCCTCCAACTTTTAATGCAAACATACCCGCTTATTTGTGTTACTAAAATTTCAATATTTTTGGTTGATTGGACAGATGACAGCATTATTTTATTACTTTGTGTCCCCCTGGACACAATCTGGCAAGGTGTTTCTCTGTTCTTAAGGCTAAAATTCAATGTAACTAGGCAGCGCATTTATGAATGTGTCAGTGCTACTTACTGAGCTCTTTATTGGATATTTTGTTTTTTCCAAGATCTACTGAGTGAGTTGCTCGCCAGACTTGCGTGTCATGGTAATTGATGCCTTATGTGCAATTGGCCATTTAAAAACACTTTTGTGTTGTGATAAAAAGTAGCACATTAATGATTTTATCTTCAGTGTAACCTTCACTGAATATTCTATAATAATGTATTTTTTTACCGTAGTTATTTCATTGCCTTCGGGAAGTTCAATTCATAAGTGCAATCAAGTGTTTTCCCACTGTCATACTTCATCATACCTAACTTTGCCAATACCAAACCATGTCGGATATTTTACAGTGATACATACTCATGTTTAACATTGTTAATGATAATTGATAGAAGGCATACTAGAGTATTGTAATGTGGGTCCTTAGATCGGGGGGGTTGAATGGTGAATTTCTCAACTACATAGTAATGTCCGCTTGCTTTGTTTCATGTCAAGTGTAATGAGAATAGTATTTACCGAGGTTAACGTGTTAAAACCACGATATAATTATCAGGGACACTGGAGTGGAGGGTTTCAGATATTTTGACCACCTGGGGTTTTTTAAATGCATCCACGTCTAAGCAGACAGGTGTCATGCATTTCCTCCTTAATCGAAATTGCAGCCACCACAGCCATGGTTTTGATTTTGCGGCCTTCAGTTTAGCAGTCAAGGGTTACTTAAAGCGTATATTAGCTGTGGGCTGTGGTCTTGCTTCCATGATGCATCTTAAGTACAGCAGTTTGGTGCCAACCAGGCATCTCTACTAGTGCACTGGTGTTGTGTTTTTGCATTCATAATTTACTGCAATATTTAAGTATTTATCAAGATGCATTTCTGAGCAGCTCTGCGAAGTGTGTGCTGGTGTTTATTACATTCCTAATTTTTTGCAAGAGCTAATGATTGTTGCATGTATTCTGAGTTAGATATGAAGTTACAAATTTTCCTTCTTTTATACTTTGTAAGAGTGTAAAGCCCAAGTCACTCTGATATACTTTGCATATTGTACATCAGATGGCTAAATTGTGTGTGCAGAGCTCATATAAACAGCCCACAGTGTTTCGAATTCCTTGAAAACTGCCTTAGGATCAGAAAAAAACTGTTGTGAAGAGTGGGATAGACTGGGGGAACAGTGAAAGTTCCTCAGATAGGCTGGCTGACGTTTCGATAGGAGGACTTATGTTCGTCAAAAGTGCCTTTCCTTCTCATCCTTGGCATGTTAGCTTTAAGGGGGTTAGTAGAGGACGTCACCTCTTGGTGGTGGTGCGTGTCCTTGTTGGCAATTGCCGTCGGAAAAAAAAAAGCTAGAAAGCAAACAAGTGCAGTCCTCACTTCATTTCAAGTTGGCTGGTCGCAATTCACAATGTTCTCGGAGGGTAGAGAAAAAAAGGGAAGCAAAAAAGAGGAAACACGCAAAGTAGGAGCGGTGTGCTGCCGCTACAGACACGAAAAAGCAAAGAGCTTGAAAGTTCGAAGCCAGCAGACGGTCCCCGCGTTTGGCCATAACAAAGGGTTGACGACGATAAAGGCCTATCTGTTCTCGACCATGTATGAATGGGACTCATAAGAAAGCGGTTACAAAAAGGCGCGAGAGAGAAGCAGGCAGCTACCTTTCAATGCTAAGATGTCAAAGGTAAGAGACACCAGATGTGTTCAGAAGAGAATGTGTTTAATTGGGAAAGTCATTAGTTAAAATATGCTTTCACTATCCCCGTAGGTGGCCTGCTCAACAGAATTGCCTCAAGAATTTAGCGGCATGTTGGCAGCGAAATAGAGAAATTCAGAATGCAAAGAAAATAAGCATCAACGAGAGAAACACAGAAAGAAAGGAAAAAATGAAAAAAGGCGGGTTGGAGGTAGATGACACGCTAGCGATAACAGACGAGAAAGGAAAAAAGAGACGCAGAGAAATTTGTGGCTTGGCAATGACTGATGGTGCACGGTAGGAGTGTTTTTTAAAAGCGACAAAAAGAAGAAAGAAAGCTGTTGTTGAAAGGTTCTGGAAAATCAAAACTTTGTAGTTGTGTGTATATAGACACATGAATATCTATATTTATAATTTTAAAAATTTTGAGAGAACAATAGTTCAACTTGTAGTCTAGGCGCGATTCCATGTAATACCGATCATGTCTATTTGAAGGTTGAACCTTTCTTATTTCTAAATGCTGTCGTAATTATGCTATGGCTTTCAGCGATTCCGAATTGCGACGTGCTACATTGATTCGTGATCAGTGTAGGTGCTTACATTTGTGTATCAAATATATTTCCATGTATTTCCTCTCACGGTGAGCATAAATTTGTCGAACATAAAGCTTTGCTTGGTCGAAATTGTGGCCCTGTTGGTTGAAGTGACTGGCTACTGCTTTCGGTAAATTGTGTTTTGTGTCTGCGCAGTGGCCGTTCAGTCTTACGTGAATTGGGCTGCCCAGTTTTTGCCTATATATTGTCTGCAGGTGGCATACTTAAGACAGTATATTAGGTTGTTCAAAGTGCAGATGAAGATCGATGGGACTTGTGAATGTAGTCAAATTCTGTTGCTTTTTAAGTTGTTAGCCAGCTATATATTTTAGAGGGTAAACATCTGGCCGGCCACAGGGACCAGACGTCCTAGTGTTTGCTTTAAGTTTTGCGGGGAATTAGCAATGCGTGGCACGTGGCATTTGCAACGCTAACTTAAAGACATGCTTGTTCACGCAAACTTAGACTAGGACGTCTGG